>KZ820120.1:0-22085 GCA_003144235.1 Violaceomyces palustris | reverse complement strand
TTTTTTTTGGCTTCCAAGTGCTACGCTGAAACGAAACCTCTTCCCTTCTCAGACCTCCTGCCGTGACTGTGAGAGAGGAGGTGTTTGCAAAATCCCTCGTTTGAGATGAGCGAGTCATTTTCCTTTCTTTTTTCCCCCCTTTTCTTTGTCTGGCGGGTGAAGCGAAATGAAGGGAGGAATGGGAAATGGGGCTGAAAAGGAAAGAGGGGGGGCTTGGGGGTTGCTGCACCGAAGGTGGGAATGGAACGTTGCGTTCCTTCATCCCCTTCCCATTCATTTCATTTACGCCTTGACGAACTGAAAATCGAAGACGGGAGAGGGACCCCACTGGTCCCATGATCTCATTCCCTCCTATCGATTTGGTGTGTGGGTTGGTGGGCTGCATTCTTTTTAAACCCTCAGACCTAATTGGGGAGGGAGGGAGGGAGGGAGGACGCGGGAGAAGGCTCTTCATTTCCCTCCAAGCCCGGTGCTGAAGCTCTTGAAGCACAATAACGGGATGACCGACCGTCTTGCCTGATCACGCAGTGCCGAGATGATTGTTTCGCTCCATCGCCGTCTTCGTTCCATCGCCGTCTTCGTTTTCCTTTTTTCCTTTCCGTCGCTCGCCGCTAGCCACTTGTCGATCCTTCCCATTTGAGTTATTTTCTTCCCCTTCTTTCCGCGTGCTGTGATCCTCCGTTTGTGAAGGATCACCATCCTAGGTATACAGTGTGTTGGGAGGGCGAGGAGGGGAGTGAGAAGAGTCGAAGGAAAACCCTCCTCGAGGGTACGCGAGGGAGAATGGGAGGGGTTGGAAAAAGGAAAAAGAAAGAAGAAAAGGGAGAAAAGAGAAGGTAGGGTCATCAACCAAAAGAACCCTTCAGAATGCAGATGAACGAGGGATGGGGCTTGGACGCCACACAAGCTCCGTTGAGGGCGAGGATCTCAAGGGTTAGCAGCGTTTATAGGAGGTCCAGAGTTTGCTGCCGCTGCAGCCGCAATTTTGTTCCTCGTCTCCTTGAGGGCTTTTTCGGCTTTGATTAGCTTCTCTCGACCTTTTTCGAGCTCTCGAACGGCACTGATCCTGGCGAGGTCCAGTCTCTCGGACTCGGCCAGTTGAGCCTCCTGCGAAAGAGCGTCGAACAAGTAGCCCGTCGGGGCGTGGAGGGGATGGGGAGGCCCTACATGCTGCTGCGCCGATCTCGTCGAAACACCATTGGCGGTATCCAAGGCGGACAGGTACGTGCGATATGCCGAAGGATCGGTGAACGACTGAGCCGAACTTGTTGGAAGCCTGATCGGGAAACGATAAGGAATGGGGAGCAAAAGAAGGGGGAAAGGGAGGTCAGTCAGCAAGAGCGTTGGCCATGGAGCGTCCCGATGCCAGGCCATGCTGTGATCCACCCGGTACGCACGGTGTAGAAGCCTTGGAGGTGAGGATCTCGTAGAAGGCCTCGGTTGGCTCTGGGAAAACGATCTCGTCGTATTGCCACGAGTGGACCACGGGTGGCAAAATTGGAGCGGGCGCGGGCTGGACCGAGGTTTCTGCAGGTACTTGATCAGCAGCAGATGAAGTCGTGGCTTGACCGTGATCCGACTTTGAGGCTGGCTCCTGCTCCGCAGAACTCATGGCGACGTCCTCGGTGGCCGTGGGCTTGAGCTGCCCCTCGGAAGGGGCCGCTGGATTCGCCAACGTCACGGCGTTGTTCACGATGCTTGGGTTGTTGAGCCATGGATGTAGCTTGAGGTGGTGGAAGAGGGTGACCGGCTTTTCATTGGCCTCTGGGATGAAAAAGATCTTGACCTGGATCTCGAACTCTCCCCAACCTGTCTCCGTGACGCTGTAAGGCGGTTTGTCGATATCTTTTTTTTTTGGTTCCCCCGCCGCCGCACCCACGAGGTAAGGGGTGATGGTTGGTCTGTCAGAGACATGGCGCCCATTCTCGCTCTGCACTGTGGCGGTGTTTCTACTCACTTCGAGTGGGTTGGGCATAGGTGTCGTGGAGTTTGAACTGGACGCGCTTGATAAAGTGGGAGATGTCGTCCTTGCCACCGACCATCTTGTGGTAGTCGGTCTCCTGATCCCTCCCCCTGGTGGCGATCGAAGCGGCGGAGGGTGTCGTGGGAGTGAGGGCGGCGGCGTTGGAGGTGGGAGGAGCTTGGGGCGAGGTGGAGACCGAGTTGGAGGTGGCCAATGCCAAGGCGGAGGACTCGGAACCTGGAGTGAAGGGGGCGTTGGGAGGCAAGCCTGCGATGGAAGGGAGCGAAGGTAACGGGTGGGATGCCGCGCTACGGACGGCGACGGTCCACTTGTGGGAGTGATCCGGTGGAGCAGTCAACTTTTCGGCAGGGGTGAGGGGCGTCGCAGTTGAGCCGACCAGGATGGACCTGTGGATGGCGATCCCCTGCCGGCAGAGGGAGGGAGCATAGGGAAGGGGTCAGAGAGGGATACACACCGATCAGCCAAGGTTATAGGCAAAAAGGTATAGCCATAGGAATAGTCAAAAGGTATCGGCATAGGAATAGGGGTTCCGAGGTGATAGAAAGCGATTGGCTATCTCCTAGTCATGGGCTACCACAATTGGGGGTGCAAGGTCTATCGATTCGCCTTTACCTTCCTCTCTCTCCCTCTCCCTCTCCCCCTCTCTCCCTCCCTCCCTCCCTCTCTCTCTCTCCCCATCCCCTTTCCTGGTCGACTCACCCTGATACGCTTGTTGGACATGGTGAGAGAAGGGAATGCGAATCTAGCGGAGGATGGAGCAAATGGATGGAATGAGCGAAGGAGTGAAGAAGGATACGGTCCCCTCAAAGGATCCCCCACGTTGAATCCAATCGGTGGTGCAAGGTGGGTGGGTCGAGTGGCGGAGTGTGTGCGGATGGGATGGGATGGGATGGGATGGGATGGGATGGGACGGAGTGGGGAGGAGACGTCACCCACCACCACTTTTTTTCTCTTCTTCCTTCGACTCGGAGGTACTGTAGTCGGTGGTAGTAGTGGTGAGTGTGAGTGGAGGAGGGCTTCTTCAACCCTTCCTCGGCTCGTGTTTAGCTAGTCGTTCGGAACTCGGCGGACTCTTCAAACCAACCCACCCACTCAAGCCCCTCAACTCGTTCTTCCTCTTCCTCTCCCTCTTCTCCTCCTCCTCCTCTCCTCCCTCTCTCCTCCTCCTCCTCCTCCTCCTTTTCCTTCCGCACAGCTCAATCGACGTGAGACTCAAATCCCACCGCAATGACTCGAGTCTGATGATTCGGGAGTGGAAAGCAGGTGAAAGAGCCAGCGAGGGAAGGAAAGAAGAGCTCATCTAACAGTATGAAACGTGAGAGGTGAGGTTTCCATAGTAAGAGAAAGAGAACCGCAGGCGATGCTAGAGGAGATGATCATCATGATGATGACACAAGGTGTAAGAGGACAATAGAATCCTTGTTATCCCTGGTTGCGACGCGTGTGTTCTCTGCGTGGCTTGATCGACCAAGTCGACCCTTGCTGACGTGAGCGACCAGCGAGAGCGTCACTGAGGAAAAAAAAAAAAAAAGAAAAAAGAAAAGGGAAAGCAAGGGTGATACAAATCAAAGTGAAAATGGAAGAAGTCGACAAGTGAAAGTCAGTGAATAGATCTTGGCTTAGGAAAGGTGAAGTGAGGGAAGAAGAAAAGGAGACGAAAGGGGAGGGATGGGAAGGGAGGGAGGGAGGCGAAAGGCAGAGAAGGCCAGGTCACCGCCAAAGGTCGCAATCGTGGTCTTTCAGGTCCACCACCAACCAACCCAGACCAAACAGCCCACTTCCAACCCTCTTCCAAGACCAAGTAGAGCTAGGTCGAAGAAGGGGAAGGCGAAAGACCGACCAAGACGACGGCGAAGGCGACGACGACGTAGACGACTTCTCTTCGGCATCGCTCATCCACCCCTGAAACTCTCCTCCCAGCATTCATCCATCCTATCATCACAGAACCACTCGGTACCCTCAACATCCCTCTACCATAAAAGCCCCACTCCAGCCACAGTCAGAGGGCAGGAAGGAAAAAGAAAGGAAAGAGAAAAGGCTCCCAAGTCAAAGGCTCCCCTTTCCCTCCTTCGATCCAACTGATTCGAGGTGGAACCAGAGGCAGGGCCAGCGGCAGAAGGGAGAAAGAGAGATAGAGAGAGAGAGAGAGAGAGAGAGAGAGAGAGAGAGGGAGAGAGAGAGAGAGAGAGAGAGAGAGAGAGAGAGGGAGAGAGAGAGAGAGAGAGAGAGAGAGAGAGAGAGGGAGGGAGGGAGTGAGCGAGATAGGGTCAGTTGAGAAAGGGGATTTCACACACAGGTGAAGAGGGAAAGGCAAGCCAGAGGGCTGATACACGCAAGCATTTAGACCAAAAGCAGAGAAGAGGGAGAAGAAGGGGAGGAGAAGGGGATCATAAGCAAGAGCAAAAGGGCGAGGTGAAAGGGAAAGGAGGCTGGATTCGAAAGCAACGGCTCTTCCCAGCACCCAGTAAAACTTCCGGGAATCGATTGTCACTCTCTTTCCATCCATTCCTAGTCAGCTCCGAGCTTGATCACCGCCTCTACGTCTATCGACTCGGGCTCCCCTTCATATCTCCTCCACCATCGCTACACAAGGAAATACCTGCGAGAACATTTGCATCACCTCAACGCATGCCAGCCAACAGCAGTCCCGTTTTCCGATAGGTTCGTCTCTTCATGGTCGAAAGGGAGATCGCACAGTGTCACCTCACCACCTCTGATCCGTCCAGCTCCTTGTCCACCTCTCTTCCCTTTCCGTTCCCCGTCAGCCTTCTCGCCCCTCTCGCTCTCCGATCATAGAAAGCTGAGGGTTGAGCCTACAGAGCTTCCAGATCGTAGGAAGCTCCAGCATCATGCGACCTCCTTACCTTTTAGGCCAGACACATCACGAAGGCTTGAGGTTTTCCAACTCGGGACAACTTGGTCTGATCAAGGCACCGGCGTCCACTCGGCAAGCAGCTCCCAGCTGCCATCGGCCAAAGGCAGCGGCTTGCTCGTCGCGCCAGAAGGCCTCCGCAACCTCGGCGGAGGAGGAACCCATCTACAACTTTCTCTGCCCCTTCCTCTCGTCTCATGATTCCCGTCCCTCTCCATCCACCTCCTCGGATCACAGTCTCCCAAAAACGACAAGTTCGATTCGGCAAGATATATGGCTCAGTCCTCCTCGGTCCTGCCATCCTCTCTCTGCTACACTCCTGCGCAGGTCCACATACAGGTCACGGAGATCTTTCTACTCTTCGGCTCGTCCTGGCTCGGCTCATGAGGATTCCGATTCGCCGGCGGCGCCAACAGGTGCTGACGGAACGGCTGCTACCGTCCCAAAGCCAGCTGGTGCCAGTCTCTCGGGGGACACTCTTGGAATGGGCTTTGAGCGTTTTACGCCGCTCATCTCTGCTGACAATGCCAAAATTTTGCAAAAGCTCAGCCGTTCTCAGCGCAGGAAGAATCGTGAGGCTGGTAGCAATGCCAGATGGCCGAGTCACTGGCAAAGAGAGCTCTACACGGGGACCTCGGACGGGGTGGTCTGTGAACATGCTGCAATCATTAGGGAGAACGTGAATCCCGTCTGGCCGCCAAGCCGCGGTATCTCACGGCTTCCGCAGCGGCCAACAGAGCCGTCAGCGAAAGGGGCAGGCGAGCGAGCGAAGCAAGAGTGGATCCACTTCATGAATCAGCCTTTGCCTTCCCACGTCTCCTACCTGTGGCAATCGTACGAAAAGTGCTGTCAAGCTCAATCTCTGCGGGTCATGGATCGGATCAGGCTCGCCGAAAGGTTCAGCTGGGTCGTCTCCGAGGTCACAAAGAGATGCCCCCCCGATGCTAACCTTGAGAGATTCCGTGAGAGGATCGGCCGCCGCATCTCGCACATCCTCGAAGACGTCAGGGTCTTCAGTTCGCTTGCGTTGCTCGGTCCGGAAAGCAGGAAGCCGCAGCAGTCACATATCCGAAACATCGCCTACAGAGCTCACCTCCTGGAGGTCGAGTCTACCGCTCTGAAAGGGGATATGGAGCCGGCACTGACACTGTTCGGCGATCTCGCGGAGGTTCACAGAGAAGAACTGCTGGATTACCTGGATGGGAGGCTCGAGGCTGGCAAGGAAGGGCGCAAATCGTCGGAGAGAAGAACTCATTTCAAAGCACTAAGTCGAGTCCTAGCTACTCTGCTGGACCATTGGCTTCTCGAGTACAAGAAGAAGGGCTTCTTTGCACCTGGCAGAGGAAGGCTGAGAAAGGGTAGTCGGAGGGAGGTGAACCTGTTTCCACAGAAGAGTGCGGCCATTCCAGATGGGGAGCAGGACGTGGCCAAGTTGGCTCTCAGGTGGATGGTGAGGCGACCTCAGCTTCTCACCTTGATCCACTTTGACTTCCCCGCTTCCGAAGTGCGCTTCAACGATCTCGTCGCTGCGATGCCAGACCCGCTCAACTCTACGCTAGAGCTTGCGGAGGAGCTCGGATGGGAAAGCGTCGAGACCTCGTACCTCTGCAAACACGTCATCCTTAGTCTCGCCAACCGTCGTGCCGGTTACGTTGCTTCCCAGCTCTTTGTTCACGCCTCCGACAACGGCGTCGAAGTTGGTCAGCAGGTGGCAAGGAGGCTGATGCGTATCCTGTCCTTCACCAAGGAATCGGCCGCTGTCGACGCCGTGCTGCAGTGCCTTTCTCGCAGAGTCCAAGCCGATCCGCAAAGGCCTTGGAGCTCGAGCGCGAGCGCCCTCTCCAGGTTGGAGGCAGCCACTCTCAAGCTCTTGGTTCTGCACTACGCGAGGCAGGGAGATTGGAGGCGAGCCCAACACGCTATCGAGAGCCTGAAGAGAGGTCACCCGGATCACACGGTCCCTCAGTCTTTCATCTCGAAAGCCAGATTGATCTGCGCCTCGACGATTGGAGACGTGGCTGATTGCCTCGAGGTGTTGGAGGAAGGGTACGACCTGACGGCTGAGCGTGCTATCGACGTGGCACCTGGCAAAAGGATGCTCGACGTCGAAGCCTTTTTCTTCCTGATCCAGGCCTTCTCAAGGCAGGATGACATCCACGGCGCCGTCGAGCAGTTCGAGTACATGAAGAGCCTCGGCATCAGGCCCACAACCCTCGTCTACAACCTCATGATCGGGCTTTACGCCAGGAGGGTGGATGTCAGCTCGGCCATGTCGCTCCTGTCGACCATGAGGGAGGAAGGGGTCCGACCGGACAAGGTGACCTTCAACAGCTTGCTCCACATGTTCGTCAAGAGGAAGGATCCGACCAGCGCTCTCGCCACGGCCAAGGCCATGATCGAGCAAGGCTGCCGACCAGACATGTTCACCTACGTCACGTTGATGGACGCTTACGTCGAGGTAGGCGAGTGGGAATCTGCGATCAGGATCTACCGGTACATGAGGGACTCTGGCGATCCCACCCTCAAGCCCAACACGGCTGCTTGCAACACGGTCCTCAAGGTCTACCTCCTCCGACCATCGCCGGTCCAGGACGTGATGAGCGTGGTGGAAGACATGAAGAGGGCTTCTGTCCAGCTCAATTCGAGGACTTTCGCCCTGATGCTTCAGAGCGCCTGCGACGCCGGGTTGATGAAGATGGCCGAGGAGATCTTCACCGAGGCCGAGAAGTCCTTGCCTCCCGTCAATGGCAGGTTGGTCGGCGAGGGGGCCAACATGTACCACTTTAGCATCATGATCAACGCTTACCTGAAGATGGGCAATCTCAAGGAGGCTAGGGAGTACTTTGACGAGATGAGGCGGAGGGGGATGGAACCGGGGCCCATCACGTGGTCCATGCTCATGTCGAGCTACGTCAGCAGTGGCAACGAGGCCAACTTTGAGCTGGCCCGCCAACTCGTCGTCCAGCTGGTGGCCGAGGAGGAGAGCCCGCCAGAGTCACGACAGGTCTGGGACAGCCCATCGCTAAAGCAAGGACCTCCTTTCGAAAGCCTGTTCCTACCCCTCCTCATCGCCCGAGCCAAGAGGAACGAGCCGGACCTGGCGGAAAAGGTGTTCGAAGACCTCCAATCCTCCGGATCCAACGTTTCCATCCAGAGCTACACGGCCTTGCTGGACGCCTACCGTCGAGCGGGGGAGGTGGAAGCGGCTCTGCGGCTCTGGGAACGTATGTACTCGGACGTGCTCAGGATGTCGAGCCAGGATCTCACGCCGCTCAAGGCTAAACCGAGCAGTGACAGGTCGATGACGAGCCGCGACGGGTTCAAGGACCCCCTGAGGCGAAACCTCATCTGCCTCCCGCTTTCCATCATGGTCGAGCTCCTGACGAGGGCCGAGAGGTTCGACGAGATAGCCTCGATCTGGAGCAGGGCGAAATCCGACGGTTTCGGATTCGACCCTCACAATTGGAACCATCTGGCCGTGGCGCTCTGCAAATCAGGGAGGTTGAGGGAGGCCCTCAACGTGATCGAGAACGTCCTCCCCGTACCGGCACCCAATTGGGAGGCGATCAGGAGGCAGCATGAGGAGAATCTCCAGCATCCTTCCGCCGACGATACCTCTGGTCAAGGGGCGGCGACGGAGGAGGGGGAGGAGGACGAGGAGGAGAAAGAGGGAGGGCAAGGCCCTGTCGAAAAGGTCGAGACAGAGAGAGGGGATGTGAAGGAGAAGGAGGAGGAAAGGCTTGACAGCGATCGGATGGGCGATTCGGAAGAGCTGGACGACTTCAACAGGGTTGAGACTCCAATCAGGCCCCCCAACCGGAGGGGCTACGATCGTATAAGGGATGATCCTTTCACCATCCTCCCCTTTGACGAAAGGGACGAGGATGCAAGCGAGGAGGACATTGCCGACTTCACATCGGATCATTACACGACCTCCACAGACGAAAGTGATCCCTCAGCCGAGGAGGAGGAGGAGGACGTGGAGCCAAGACGATCTCCTGCATTGATCCGGACCGAGAGCCGGCCTCGTCCTCGTCCTTCGAGGCCGGACAAGGTGGACCTGAGTCAAAAGTTCTACGAGAGGCAAGCCTCGTGGAGAAGACTCGAGTTCAACGCTTGGTTCGCCCACTTTGAGACGCTCCAGGCTCTAGAGGAGGGTCTGGAGTCCGAACTGGGGAGCAGGAGGGGTATGGGAGGGGGAGGGAGGAGTAAGATGCAGGAGAGGACGCTGGCAAAGGAGTTCCCCAAGGCCTTCAACGCGCTTCGAGCACACAGGCTCAAAGTGGAGGGCATCGAGGAGAGGAGCAGGATGGATTCCGAGACCTCTGTCAGGGCGAAACTTTCCAACTCTGATGTCGGATCCTAGGAGCCCTCTTTCCTCCTTGGGTTCCAAGGGGGAAACTCTCTTCTCGCACTTGTTACGAATCCCCCCCCCCCCCCCCCCCCCCCCTCTGGTGATGTCCACAGCCTTGTAGTAAGAAAAGAAGAGAGGGGAAGGAAAAGGAACTGGGATCGAGTTGAACGATCTGAAAAAGGGGGGGGGGGGAGTTGAGATGCCCAACAAAACCCTCACGCTATGCTGTTTGGGTCGAATGTGAAAACCCCGAGAAGCTTTCAAACCCTTTCCCTTCTCTTTGTGAATGCGACGATCAAGAAGATCAAGGTTGAGTGGCTGTGGAAGCGGGGAAGGTTGGCAACATCGAAGTGTGCGACACCTTCGATTTGCGTGGCATACGGCAAGTGGACGTGCCGTGAGGTGCAGATGATCGCGTATCGCAAGTATGAATACAAAATTCCATGATGGGCGAGGTGGAACAACAACAACAACACATCACCATCATCATCACCAAACGCTCCCTGAACCCATCCCCACACCAACGCCACCGACCCATACCATCTCCACATCCTCCTCCCTCCTCACCTTCATCACCTTCCTCACCCTCATCCAAACCGTCCTTCCGCTTTTTCCCCTCTTTCGTCCCTCATCTTCCCTTCTCCTCTTCGTTCCAACCTCCGCCCCCTCCTATCCCCACACACAACCATGCAACCTCAACCAGAGCGACGACCTCTCCAAGAGTTGCCCATCCACCTCTTCCAACAACATCAACCCTCTTCATCCTCTCCAACAAAGTCCACCGTCATGGCCAGCAACGCGACCCAACCGAACAAGGGTTCCACCACTTCCTCCTCATCCTCCTCCTCCTCGTCGATCAACCAACTCAGCTCTCCACCTTGCTCAACGCCTCGTCACCGAACAGAGCCTCTCCATCTCGCCGCCGCAACCACCGTCGCTCGCCCTCTACCTGCCACTCCGACCGAGGCGCGCGCCACCCCGACCAACGCAAGGACCCACAGACCAGCTCCGATCAGTGGTCCCAAACCTCCGACGTTGAACGAATCCAGCCCTTCCCTCTCGACCACAAGGCACTTTGACCTCGTCCCTCCTCACGATCGATCCTCCCATTCTCGTCCCTCCTCCTCCAACCGGGCCGCTCTCGCTACTCCCAAGAGCCATCTTCCTCGGCTTACCACCAACAAGTCCACCAAGTCCTCCCCCTCCTCTCCTTCCACCGTCAGCGTTCGCGAGGCTCCTCACGTCAAGGCCATGATGGAAGAGGAGAAGGAGGCCGACGACGACGAAGGTGAAGGGATCCGAAATTCGGCGACGGTTGCTCCATCGCCCACGCGACGGAACCTCCCCAGCCTCCCAAAGAAGAAGTTCAGGGTCAGCGTGACCGAGATCGCGATCGCCCACGAGATAGCCGGATCAGGACCAGCGGGTAGTCCAAGTCCCAAGAAGATGATGGTGAACCTTAGGTCGGCGTCGACGGCCCAAGAGGACGATCATGCTTCCCCAGACAGTCCGACGCGTGAGGATGCGGGGGCCGACGACGGAACGAGGAGGAAGAAGAGGAGGAGCCTTGGGCTAGGAGAAGCCAAGGCTAGGATGATGTTGGAGGACGAGAGCGAGATGACTTTGCAGAGGGGTCCCTTGGATGGTACTGGCGGTAGTGGCAGAAGGGGGAGGAGGTCAAGGGAGGAGCAGGAGCAGGAGCAGAGCGAGGGGAACGGGGTGGGCGAGGAAGAGTGGCAAGTTTACCAAGATCCTCCACAGCAGGATACAGTCGGAGGAAGCGATCCTTCCCCTCCTCCCTCTCCTCCCACGATTCCCAGCTCACCCTACAGCCCAAAGGCGCTCAACAAGGAGAATCGAAGACCAGCCTCGGATCATCCTGAGGGCGAGGTGGTCAGGGAAAGATCAGGGTCAGGGTTAGGATCAGGAACGGTATCAGCGATTTCGAGTTCAAGCTCGAGCCAAGTCGGGACACCTCGCTTCAAGGACGTAGGTGGTGGCGTCAGGAAGAAGGGAACGGGTGGAAGACTAAGTCTGATCGCCAAGGGCTCGGATGATGACGAGGAGGAGGAGGAGGAGGAGGAGGAGGAGGAGGAGGAGGAGAAGAAGAAGAAAAAGATGAAGAAGCAGGGATCAGCCGCCGTGATGGAGAACGAGGGACGAGGAAGGGTGAGACAAGTTCGTGGGGATAGTAGGCTCAGCGAGAAGGAACGATCCCATCCTCATCAACAACAGAAAGACGGTGGAGGTGGAAGTGGGAGGATGAGGACCAGAAGCCAGACGAGGAGGGGATGCTGAGAGGAGGGGGCAGTTCACATTGCCCTCCCCCCTCCCCCCCCCCTCCCCTCGCCCTCTCGCTCTTTCATACCTTACTGTTTTCTCATCCATTCTGATCGCCAGTAGGAAGTCCCTCTCCCTTCCCCCTCCCCTCTCCTTCCGTCTTCCCGATCGTATTCCGGTACCGTCGTATGTATTCAATGTACATTCAAAGATTCTGAGGTTGTATAACGTATTTTCTTTCGACCTTTAAAAACCTGCCTGTATGAGACTCCCTACTCCTCTAGTCGGAATGGGTGGAATGGTCTTGAGCTTCGAACTGTCTTGGTTCGATGGGTTGTAGGATGAGACTGGCCTGGGGGTTGGTTGGAGGTGGGGAGAAGGAGGGGGGAGGCGTGTGCGGGTGGGGGGACGTGATCGTCGACATCAAAGACGAGTCTGTGCGTTTCTTCTTTTTCCTTTTTGGGTGTCTTTGGAGGGAGTCTCTCTCTCCTCCATCTTCTTCACCATCATCATCACCATCATCGTCTTCTCTCACCTCATCCCTTCCTTCGTCTCCTTTTCAGCCTCTACCAACAGACCCTTCCCTCCCTCTTCCTCCTCTTTCTCCAGCTCTCTGGCCTGGATTCGCCACTTTCCGTTCCAGAAGGCGAGTCGAAAGGACCGGGGACGGGGAGACAGATACGAGGGGGAGAGAAGGACGGAGGGGAGAGACCGATCGATCCCGACTTGATGAATCCCAACCAAGACCGAGATGGAAACCCTCTGGGATCGCAGCAGGATCAACATGGTCAGCAGCTGCAATCTCATCTCCCCTCTCAGACCTTCATCAACAGGGGCACTCTATCCCAACCACCTCCCCTCTTTGGAGGCGCTCAGGCTACCGGTGGTGGTGGTGGTGGTGGTGGTGGCGCTTTCTCCTCCGACAACCAGCTAGGCGGAGGTCAGAACCAAGCAGCTGGTAGCGCCAACCTGGGTCGACCGGTCGCGGCCAGGCCTTTCTCCTCTAGAGGGAGAGGTAGGGGGATGCCGATCCAATCGCCCACCGCACCCCAGAGCGCGAGACCCAAACGAACCTTTGTGAACACGGCTCAGCCTCAGGAACATAGACCTAACCAAGCCTTTGGCCAAGTCGGTCATCTCAACCAGGGAGAAGGAGGAGCAGTTTCCAACGAGACCTTGGGTAACAGACCCAGACCTTTCACCAACCGTTCCACCGTCTTCGCCAGACCTCCCGCCAGTCCGAATCCGTCTCAGCAACCCATCGCAACCTCGAGACCTCAGCCTGTCTCCTTGTCCGGCTTGCACTCCAACCCGTCGGTTTCCGCCAGACCGACACCTTCGGGACCAGCGAATGCCTCCTTCTCCTCCGTCATGGTCAAGACCGGATCCGACCAAGGGGCTTCCGCCGGCTCTGGTCAGAATGCTTCCGATCCATCCGCTTTCGCTGGCACCACGGCTTCGACGGCGCCGATCTCTGCGTTCGGCTCCTTCAAGCCTTCCCCTGCCTTCCCTTCATCCTCCAACCCTTCCAGCTCGTTCCCTCTCCCATCTTCGAACACCCAAGCACAATCCTCCTTCTCCTCCTCATCTTCACCTATCACCTCCTCCTTGGCTTTTCCCTCCTCGTCAGGACTGGATTCAGCCAAAGCGATCGGATCGGCGGCCCCTACCACGGGTAGCGCTTTCGGCACCCAGTCTGCATTCACCCCTACCAGCGCTTTCAGCCCATCGGCCACGAACCAGAGCGCCGCGGGGTCCGCTCCAAAATCCCAGCCCGAGTCTCACGAGAAGATCCACTCGTCCGCCTTCGGGTCGCATTCACACGGTGGACTCACACATGCACCTTCGACTCCCGCCGCTGAGCCTATTCCTCCAGCGCCGGCAGCGTCCGGAACCTCGACGCCGACCACTGCGAATCCCACGGGACCGAGCTCTTCGCTCTCCAACTTTCTGAGGAAACCCAAGAACGAGCCGACGCTCGCCAGTTCTTCGAACCCCACCACTCCCGGCTTGGCCTCCAAAGAGGAAGGGGGGGAGGAGGACGAGAGGAAGAGGAGGTTCGACAACGGTCCCAAAGGAGGGAATCGATTCCTCGAGCTCAAGTCGTTGAGGGAAAAGTTGAGGTCGGATTACATCGCCTCCGGAGTCCTACCCGATCCCGACAAGCCCACCGACCTGGCTCAGGCCGTCAAGCTAAGGGGGACATGCCAGGACATGTGCCCAGAGTTCGAGAGGGAGGAGAGGGAGTTCCAAAAGGAGCTCGACAAGTTCGAAGTCTTCCCCGGGACAGAAAGGGTCGACCCTAGATTGGCCGTCAAGATCTACAGGAGGCCAGCTGCCGGTAGGGAGTTGCCCTTACCCGAGGATGTCAGACCCCCTCACGTTTTGAAGGTGAGGTGGAAAACGGGCGGTGGGCGACTCGGTCTTCCCTTTCACTCTTTTTTTCCCCCAGTTACCTTTTGACTTTCATGAATCGCTCACCGATCTCTCACATCCTCTTCCTACTCTTCCTCACCCTTCCAACCAACGCAGAGGACCTTGGACTACCTCTTCCACCGACTCCTACCGAAACACGCCTCGGATCCGGGCTTCGCCGAGGTTCAAGCGTTCCTTTGGAACCGAACCCGAGCCATCCGTCAGGACTTCATCGTCCAGAGCGAGTCGGGACCTCTGACGATCGAGTGTCACGAGAGGATAGCGAGGTATCACATCCTCTGCCTCCACTGGAAGGGAGGTCCAGGTGCCGAGGGTTGGTCCCAGCAGCAGGAGCTCGAGCAGCTCAGGAAGACGTTGAGGAGTCTGATCGAGTTCTACGACGACCTGCGAAGGTCCGGAAGTGGCGAATCCCCCAACGAGGACGAGTTCAGAGCCTACAACCTCCTCCTTCACCTCAGGGATCCCGAGACGCTGAGGGAGGTCGAACTCCTTCCCAGTCACCTCTTCCACTCGCAAAGGGTTCAGACCGCTCTGAAACTTAGGTCGCTGGCGCAGAGGTCCAACAACCTCGAGAAGAGGGGTCATCCAAGGAACACGGAGTCGACGCTCAACTTCTTCAGCAGCTTCTTCTCCGAGGTGGCCAAAGGTTCGGTCAACTATCTCATGGCTTGCCTGGCCGAGAACAGTTTCAACGACGTCAGGCTAGGAGCCCTCAAGGCTCTGAGCAAGGCCTACATGGCCCAGCATCGTTCGCTCCCTCTCGGCTTCCTGGTGAAATGCCTAGGGATGGATGACGAGTTCGAGGTGGTGGATCTCGTCGAGAGGTTGGGGATCGAGGTCGAGTGGGAGGATCCTCCTTCCCCCTCCGACCCTCCTTCCCGAGTGGCCGTCGGTGTCAAACTTCAGAGGAATTGCACCATCAACGAGGAAAAGGTCCTCGCCCCCCCCTTCAGCCGCACTCTGGTCGAGGTCAAGATGAAGGGTTACACCAACCAGGACATTGTCGACGGTTTGGATCGTGGAGGCAAACTTGGCAAGGACGAGCACCGGCTCGTCCCTAGCAAGCTTCCAGCCTCCTTCCCTTCGACGACAACCAGCCAAGCCCCATCGCTCCCAACCTTCGCTGGAGGTTTTACGGGGTCGGACAGGATCCTCTCTCCTCAACCCTTTGGTTCCAAACCTTTGACCATGACCACCACCGCTCTATCGGCTCAAGCCGCGCCTTTCAAACCTTTGCCTCCCTCCACCTCGCAAGCCGAGAATCTCCGACCCTTCGTCTCGGAGCGAGACAAAAGTTCGGAAAGCGCAAGCTTCAAACCTTTCTCAGGTGGCTTTGATGGTGGTGGTGGTGGTCTTGTAGGCAAGGTTGGGTTCGGTTTCGGTCAGCAAACCAAGTTGGTCGGTGATCAAGCATCGACCGAGGCGGCGTTCGGCAAGTCTTTGACGTCGAACGAGAAGGAAGGTGCTGGTAAGGTCGTCGGTCCTGGTACTGGGGTCAACTCCGAGATCGGCAAGGCATTGCCTACCAACCCTTTCGCTCTGGCCAACCGATTCCCTTCTGTGATCGGCGAAGGGGCGGCGCCACCTGCCGAAGGGGGGATGATCAAGCTCGGCGCCCGTCGCTCAAGTGATGGAGGTGGCGGTGACATCAAGCAAAGCAGGATGACGAAACCTCCCCCTTTAGAACCGAAGAAACCTTCCGACCAGGGTGTCGAACCTGCCAAAGCAAGGCAAGGAGGGATGGATTCGGAGGAGAAGTTGAAGAGGGAAAAGTTGGAGAAGAGGAGAAGGGCGGTGGATAGGTTGACCAAGAGGTTGGTGGACGAGGTGTTGGAGGAGCAAGTCAAGATCACCTCCGAGGTCTGCTTGGAAGAGGAGAGGAGCGAGAGGTTCAGGAGGAGGAGGGAAGAGCAGAGGTCGGACCTCCTCAGCAGGATGAGCGAGAGGTTGGAGCAGAGTCTGGAGGAGGAGGTCTTGAGAGAGGTCTCCGAACTGGTCTGCCGTGAAACTTTGGTGGAAGAATTCGTGGCCAGGGTCTCCAAGGCGAGGGCGTTCAAACTCTGGTGTTCGGCTCACGAGAGGAGGAAGGACCTGGAGCGTCAGAGGTCAAGGTTGGAATTCTTGAGGTCGAGGTTGAGGGAGAAGGAGTTGGGCAAGTCGGCTCGAGGAGACGAGAACGTGGTGGTCGCAAGAGCCGAACCCGACCGTTCATCAAAGTTGAGAAAGAGCATCCTGTTCGGTGAGAGGGTCAGGGGGGATGGAAGGGGTAGGATGGAGGAGGAGAAGGAGAAGAGTCTGAAGAGATCCTTGTCCAGATCTCATCTCGGACCCTCTGTTCCGGATCGAGTCGGAAGGTCTTGCCAAGAGGGAGAGCTGAGCAAGGATGACGACGAGCAACTCAACCGATCCTTCCTGAGAGCCGAGCAGAGGAGGAACCAACTCTGGGAGAGGGGGACTTTCTTCGAATCCACCCTGATCCACCTCGACCGAATCCTCAAGGGTTTCAGACCCAAGGATTTCCAGAGGTTGACCGTCACCCTTTCCAGCAGTCGTCGGCAAGAGCACCGTTCGGCTTCGGATTGGCTGAGGTCCAAGTTCCTACTGGGTTCTCTGGAGGATCCCTCCGGTACCGTTTCGGAAGAGGTCCAGGTCTCTGAAGGTCAGGGCTCGATCCGGTTCTGCGACTCCCTTCATCTCATCCAGGAGGAGGAGGAGGAGGAGGAGGACGACGACGACGACGTTGGACTCGTAATCTTTGAACTCGATCCGGATTTCTTCCCCCCTTCTTCGGATCCACCCTCCTCAAACGCGGTCGAAGTGGGCCAAGAGGTCAGGAGCAGGGATCGTCAGAGGTTGGAACGAATTTCCAAGAGCAGCAAAGTCTGGAACAGCAGGTACTCTGCCAAGCTCTTGATCGTCTCCTGGTCCAAACCTCCTTCACCGCCAGTCTTGAAGCAGAGCAGTATGGGTGTAGTAGAGGAGGAGGTGGAGGAGGAGGAGGAGGAGGAGGAGGGGAGGGGATCTTCCCGTCCCGGTTTCAAGAACCAGATCTTCCGATCGCTAGGAATCCTCGACCCGACAGGATCTCAAGGTTGGATCAGAAAGTCCGAGGAGAAGTCTTGGCAAGTCGAAGAGGTGGAAATCCTTCCCCTATGGGATTCGGATCGAGACAAGCCTCCAGAGTTGGAACTGATCTCGAGATTGAACCGGATCTTACCCAGGATCGAACTCAACCCTACCCGATCGGAGAGGGACCAAGACTCTTCGGATCGTGGACTAGGCCTATCCGGTTCGATCCAGGGTTTCATCCGACCCTGGATGGAAATGGTGATGGCATTCCAGGACAGTCTCTCCAGGTTGCCTTCGGATTCGGATCTGGAGAAGCTCGGATCGACCCTCGAACCGAGTGTCGGTGGTGACCAACCCCTACCTCCCTTGACCAGGAGGTTGGAAGAGGTTTTCGAAAGGTCTCTGGACCTCATCACGGCTCTGGCCAACCACCTGATCCGGATCGTCGATTCCACCTCCGAGACCATTCTCGAGCAAGGAGAGTTGGAGACCCTCGTACTCCTACCTCGAATCCGACCTGACCAAACCCAATCCAAAAACCCCTTCCCAACCAGAAACGAGACCCTCTACCGTCTAGCCTTGGATCAACTGCAGGACGAGTCGTTCGAAACCCAAGACAGACTCGTCTCCCTACTCCTTTCCATCCTTCTCGACCATCGTTCCAAACGGAAACGTGAGTTCGAAGAGGATCTTCCCTGTCGCGAGAAGAAAGACACAAGAAACTGATCCAACCCCAACCCCCCCCCCACTCAGCCTTCCCTCTGATCGAATACTCTCACACCCTCCTGGAAATCCTCACGGCAAGGTTGGAACCCTTCTGGATCCGTTCCCTCCTCCGATCTACGCATCTCGAAACCAACCTACCCTCCTTCTCCGACCTGTGCCGATCCGCATCGGAAGAGTTCCAAGCTCAAGTCAGGTCCATCTCGACCGAGCTGAGGCGTTCCCTCAAGAGGTCCACGGATTCCACTCCCCCCATCCCTCCGAAGAGGAGGAGGAGATCCTCCCCCACCCTCCAGCCGCAAGACCCCAACCCCATCTCCCAGTTACGTTCCCTCATCCTCTCCGCTTCCCAACTCCTCTCCGACCCTTCCGTCGTATGAATCAACCAACCCCCCCCCCCCCCCCCCCCCCCCCCCCCCCAAACAAAAAAAAAAAAAAAAAAAAAAAACCCCAACCCCCCCCACCATTCAAAACAAAAAAAAAATCCGATTCGAGAATCCCGTTCTTCTTTTTCTTCACCTTCTCTTTCGTTTCTCGCCCCTCCCCCGAGAGAAAGAAGCGAGCAGGGGGATAAAAAAAATCATACAAGGCCACTGCGTGTGTGTAGGGGAAAAGCCAAACCCGATCACTCCATGATGCTCAGGAACTGCTGCTTGGCAAGTAGGAGGGCCTCCCTCTCGCTCTTGAGGTTGGCCAGTCTCTCCTCGTTGGCCATCTTGACCTCGTTGGGCATCTCCTTGCCCAGGAGTCCGACCACCTTGGTCTGAGCCTGGGCGTTGATCTCGAGCTTCTTTTCCATCTTGGTCAGCTCGCTCTCGAGGTTGACGAGCCCTCGGACGAGGAGGTGGGCGTTGAGGTGGGAGGAGATCGACTTGACGGCGCATCCGGCCGGGACCGAGCCCGGTGCGACGGTCTGGACGCTGGTGCAACCCTTGATGAGCGTCTTGACGACCTCCTCCTGGCCTCGGACCATCTCCCTCGTCCTCTCGTCCGAGGACTCGAGGTAGACCTGGACGTTGGAGAGTAGGCCGTAGTCGGAGGCCATGCCTCGGACCGCCCTGACGGCCGAGAAGACGCTGTCGAAGTCGTTCGCCGACGTCGGGTCCTCCCTCTCCTCCATCCAGACCGGGTAGCTGCTCAGCGAGATGGTCTCGGCGCCGCCGCCAGCCGACGCTCTCCTCGGAAGCCTCTGCCACAGCTCCTCGGTCACGTACGGCATGAACGGGTGGAGGAGCTTGAGCCCGGCGTCCAGGCACGTGTAGAGCGTGTTCTGAGCAGAGTTCCTCGCCCTCTCGTCTCGCTCCGCCCCCTTGGCGTCGTCGCCCGTCACGGGCTTGATCGCCTCGATGTAGACGTCGCAGAGCTCGTAGAGCCAGAAGTTGTAGACCGCCGTCGTGGCGCTCATAAAGTTCCTCTCCGACAGGCTCTGCTCCACCTCCTTGCACGCAGAGTTGAGCCTGTGCAGGATCCACCTCTCCACCGTCGACTCGTCCCCCGAGGGGAGCTCGTCCGACCTGGGTTGGAAGCCTCCCTCGAGCTTCATCAGCGCGAACTTGGTCGCGTTCCAGAGCTTGTTGCAGAACTTTCGGTAGCCCTCGACGCGCAGGATGTCGAGGTTGATGTCGCGACCGGCCGAGGTGTAGGCGCAGAGCGCGAACCGGAGCGCGTCCGTGCCGCACTGCGGGATCCCCTTGGGGAAGTCCTTCTTCTGTCCCTGCGCCGCCTTGGCGATCTCCTTGTCGTCCAGGTTGCCCTCCTTGAGCTTGGTGTGCAGGCCCTCGAGGCTGATCCCCTCGATCACGTCCAGCGGGTCGATCACGTTCCCCAGCGACTTGGACATCTTCCTGCCGTGCGCGTCTCGCACCATGGCGTGGCAGAAGACCTCCTTGAACGGCACCTGCCCCGTCAGGTGGATGCCCAGCATGACCATCCTGGCGACCCAGAAGAAGAGGATGTCCCAGCCCGTCTCGAGCAGCGAGGAGGGGTAGTAGTGCTGGAGGTCGTTCGTCTTTTCCGGCCAGCCCATGATCGAGAACGGCCAGAGGCCGGAGGAGAACCAAGTGTCGAGCACGTCCTCGTCCTGCTCGAGCGTGTAGCTGCGGCGGCTACCCTCGGCCTCCAGCGACGCCACCAGCTCGGCCGCCTTGCGGTCGGCCTCCTCGAGGTCCCTTCCGGCGACCCAGTACTTTGCGTCGTCCCTCTCCTGCTCTAGGCCCTCGATGTTGACAAAGTAGACGGGGCACCGGTGGCCCCACCAGAGCTGGCGCGAGATGCACCAGTCCTGGATGTTCTCCATCCATCGGAAGAACTCCTTCTCGTTGGCGGCGGGCGTGATGGTCATCTCGCCCGCCTTGACGCGCTCGATGGCGGCGGCGGCGAGCGGCTTGCAGTTGACCCACCACTGCGGCTTCATGATGGGCTCGATGATGTCGCCCGACCTCGAGCAGATGGGGACCGTCATCGGGTTGTCCTTGGTCTCGATGTAGAGGCCCCTCTCCTTGAGCGCCTCGGTGACGGCGCGCCTGGCGTGGAACCTCTTCATGCCCTCGAACGGGCCGGCGTGGTGGTTGAGCGTGCCGTCGTCGTTGAGGATGTTGATGAACTCGAGCTTGTTCCTCACGCCGGCCTCGTAGTCGTTGGGGTCGTGCGCCGGCGTCATCTTGACCGCGCCCGTGCCGAACTCCATGTCGACGACGATCGAGTCGGTGATGATGGGGATCCTGCGCTCGGGGAGGAAGGGGTGGACGACGAACTTGCCGTGGAGGTGCTTGTACCTCGGGTCGTCCGGGTGGACGGCGACGCCCGTGTCGCCGAGCATGGTCTCGATACGCGTGGTGGCGACGACGATCCTCTCGTCCGATCCCTCGACCGGGTAGGCGAACGAGGTGATGACGCCGAACTCGACCCTCTCGTTGGCGGGGTAGCCGGGGACGTTCATGAGCGTCCTGCCGGCGAGCTCCTTCTGGTCGACCTCGAGGTTGGAGAGCGTGGTGTTGAGCTTGACGCACCAGTTGACGAGCCTGTTGGCTCGGTAGATGATGCCCTGCTCGTGGAGCGTGCAGAAGGCCTCGGTGACCGCCTTGGACCTCTGGGCGTCCATGGTGAAAGCCTCCCTGGTGAAGTCGTACGAGGCGCCGAGCCTCCTCATCTGGTTGGCGATCCTACCCTGGTACTCGTCCTTCCACTCGAACACCTTCTCCAGGAACCTCTCCCTGCCGTAGTCGTACCTCGACTTGGATTCGGTCTTGGCGAGCCTCTTCTCGACGACGCTCTGGGTGGCGATGCCGGCGTGGTCGTAGCCGGGGTTGAAGAGGACGCGGAAGCCCCTCATCCTGTGCCATCGGATGAGCGCGTCCTGGATCGAGATGGTGAGCGCGTGGCCGATGTGGAGCGAGCCGGTGACGTTGGGAGGAGGCGCGGGGACGACAAAGGTCCTCTCCGGGTCGTAAGGGTGCTCCTCGGTGGGCTCGTCCGGCGTGTAGAAGCCCGACTTTTCCCACCACTGGAACCAGGACTGCTCGACGTGCTGAGGGTTGTACCCGTTCTCCATCGGCTCGGAGAGGTCCTTCTTCTCTCCTGGGATCGTCTTGTTGACCCACTCCGGCTCCTGCTTTGCCTCCTTCTTGGGCTTCTCCCTCTTGGGGGCGGCGGCGGCGGCGGAGGAGGAGGAGGAGGATTGGGAGGGCTTTGGCTTGTCAGCGTTGATGGCCTCCTTGGCGGCGGCCTTGGCCATCTTCTCTGCGAGCTTGGCGGCCTTCTTGAGCGCCGACTTTGTCATGGGCTGACCATCTGGACCGAGCGCCGGAGGAGGAGGAGGAGCGGCGGGATCTTGGTTGGTGGGGGAGGGACTGGACATGGCGAATGCTCTTGTCGTCAGCAGGGATGGCTGCGCGAGGGAGGAGGAGGAGGAGGGGGAGATGGTGGAGCGTCGAGGGGTGGGGAGACGTCTAGGGAGAGCGAGGGATGGGCGGGGTGGTTGGAAGCGTGAGGTTGAAGGGATGGATCGAAGGGTGTTGAAGCTTGGCATGCAAAAGCGGGGGTGGGTTGGAAAGACAGGAGAAAAACCCCCCTTCTTCTTCTTTGATCTCTCTTTTGTCTTCTTCTTTTTCCCTTTTCTTTTCTTTTCTTTTTCTTTTCCCTTGGTGTTTTCCTTTCTTTCTTGCTGCGCTGGTGAGGAGAGAGGGGAAGAGGGGAGAGGGAAGGATGGCGGTGACTTGGTGAGACGGGAGGGGGAGCAAGAGGGGGAAGGGGGTAAAAAAGCCCGATCGACCCGAGATCCAACAAGGGAAGCAGACCGAAACGATGACTCGGTCGAGACGAGAGAGAGGGAGGGAGGGAGAGGGAGGGAGAGGGAGGGAGAGGGAGGG
>KZ820119.1:0-22114 GCA_003144235.1 Violaceomyces palustris | reverse complement strand
CCCCCCCCTGCCTTCCCCCACATCAAGCGAGGTTTCAAGGAAGAGGGGAAGATGGGGGCTGCTAGCTGATCCAAAGGATGGGCCACCTACCCTCTCGCTTCCTCGGAGGCAAGCGATCCTTCATTTTTTTATTTTTTTATTTTTTATTTTACTTTTTTATTGCCAATGATGAGACGCAACCGAGTTGATGGGCTCCTCCCCATCCTTCACCAGCCCCCAACCCCCGCCGATAAAGCCTTCTCAAATGGATGGGAGCTCGGGACTCTGTTGAAGAACTTTCAAGACGACGATCCCCCCCTCCTTGGAAGTGGGGCTTGCTCTAGGGAATGAGGTAAGTTGAGATGTCTGGGCGGCGTGTGAACGTCCGTGTTCATTCCTTCCTTCCCACACCGTCGCTTCCGTCAGTTCCATCGGCGTTGATCCGTCTCACTCCTTCTTCTCCCTCTCTCTCTCCCTCTCTCTCCCTCCGCCTTCGGACCCCTCAAACCTCGAACCCCCCTCCTGCTTGGGCCATCAACAGGAGGACGCCCAGCAGCTGATGGAGGCTGATGGAGAACAGAGGAGATCTTGCAGAACGCACAGAGGGTACCCCGTTGAGCTGCTTCGGCTGTGGTTTAGAGTAGCAGGCGAGACAGATTCGATCATCAGCATCTGCACTTGCAGGACGTTCTTCCTACCCTGAAAGAAAAGGAAACCCATCCTCCCCTCCCCCCAAGATCCAACCAACACGCCTCAAGCGGATCAATACCATCCATCATCACATCATCTCTGAACCAGTCAAACCAGTCGCCGGCGGGCACGTTCCTTTTCTTTTTTTCCTCCTCCTCCTTCTTCTTCCTTTACCCCTACCCCCTTCCCCCACCATCTCTCTTCTCACCATCCTGACAAAGCCTGTTTCATACACTTCTTTCTCTCAACCCGTTCTCCCTGCCGGGATGTTACAAAGGACCGGATCGATACACCATCCCTCTAGCGCACGAATCGTTTCGGTTGTGCCACCAACCCTTTTTTCTTCTTCCCCATCCATCACCTGCGAATCGAGTCGATTTCCCAACCTCGTGCTCAACCTTCCCCCCCCCTCACTCTCTTTCTCTCCTGCCCCCCCCCCCCCCCCCCCCCCACCCACCTACCCACGTTTCCAACTCCCCGTCCCTTCCCTTTCTTCCGAAAACCGATTTCTATACAGGAGAACGCAACTGATACCCTTTCGAGTCAAACGATTCAACCTTCTTCCCACACACACTGTGTTAGCGCCCGGATTTTCTCATTTTTTTCACATACTTGCTTTACAATGGTTCGTGGGGAGAAGTAGAAGGGGGGGGGGGGGAGGGATTTACCTTTTTCCCCCCTCCCACGCGGGTATACATGGAATTGCTTCTTTTTTCGTATCCAAGACACATGTTCGTTCTTCTAGACAAAGCATGGACGATGAATGACGTAGCCGAGCCATGAAGCGTGTGAAGGGATGGACAACCTCGCCCCCTGCACTTTACTGGGTCTTCGAAGGGTCCTTTGAGGAAGCCAGAGCGGAAGACGGGGTCAGGGAGGAGAAGAATTGCTTGACCTTTTAGTCAGGCTTGCCCCTCTTTTTTCCGGGGGATGTGATGAAAAAGCATGATCCCTTGCCGTTCACGAAGAGGTGAAGGAGATCCCTTTCTCCGTCCCCACCACTCACCTGTAGGACGACCAGGACGTATTTGTCACTCGGCGAAACCATCAACTCGTACTTCTTCGTCCTGATCCTGATGAACCCCAACTCGTCCTAACAGCCGGTCATGGAATCGATCAGAGAGGGAAAGGGGAGAAAAAGCGAGGAAGAGGAGGAGAGGAGGTGGTGGTGGTGGTGGTGGAAGGGATGAGAAAGAGGGTCAGGTTAACCGCGAGATGGGGTTGGAGAGCGAGGCAGAGGGACGGAGAGAAAGGACTTACCCCATCGTCGAAATCTCGCACTCCCTTCTCGATGACCCCCATAAAGTTCCTCACCATGAGGACCACCTTTCGAAGGGTTTCCGACTTGTCCCTGGAGTTGGAGGTCTGAGCGTTGTTGGTGTTGGTGCTGTTGTTGATCTGATCGAACAAAAGTCCACCGGATCGGATGACGAGCATTTCCGGCCTGGAGAGGACCATGAATCCTGTGACGCCTTGGTGGGTGGTCAACCTGGAGAGTGTGGACTCGATCTCAGGCGGTGGGGTGGGCACCGCGGCCGTCGCCACCGTGGTTGCGGGAGCGGATGCTGGTGAAGGGACAGTGGAAGCCTCTGGTCGGGTCAAGGTCGTCTAAATTTTGATATGTTTTTTCAAGAAGGAGGGGGAGAAAAGGAGAGGGGGGAATCCTTCCGTGTTCATTCCTTCGCACGTACGTTTGCCTGCTTTCGGGAGGAGAGGCAGTGCCCATCCTGTTGATCACTGGTCGGGTCTCCATACCCACTCACCATGCTTTCGTCTTCTCCCCCAGCGCTTGGACTTCTTCACTGCGGTGCTCGTGAGAGAAAGGGAGAGAGACGGAGAGACGGAGAGAGAGGTTTCTTGCGACCCGTGGCAGCAACCCCACTCGGAGGAGAGGAGAGAAGGACAAAAAGGGACGAGGATAAAAGTCGGTGGGATCTCGGTGTGTTGGGTTCAAGGTAGGGGAGTGATGCAAGAGGAGAAGAGTCAGGGGGCCGGGTTGGGTGTCGGGTTGTTGGATGGTATGGTTCTAGGAGGAGAAGAAGGTGAAGGAGAGCGAGAAGATCAACACCCTGGACGAGATCAACACGGACAAACACACTCCCTCTCCCCCTCCCTCTTCACCCTCTCCCTCTCCGTATCCACCTCACTTCTGGTCCCTGGCCCACGACGCGCGCGACTTTTCAGCATTCATCTTTGCCATCGATCCTCACCACCCCGCCGCCCTTGCCCCACCAAAAGAAAACCTCTACCACCACCATCATCCCACCTCACCGCCTTACCGCTCCCCTCTCTTGTGGTCGTTTGATGGGCCCTTTGCCAGATCAGAAGCGTCAAGCGTTACCCAAGACAGAGTGACCAGCTTCCCATCCCCACCTCTGCAGCTTGACTCTGTAGCATACAAGAGTGGGCAGCGGTCAAGGCGGAGGGCGGAGGGCGAAGGGCGGAGGGAGCCGAAGAAGGGTGAATGGAGGCGGTACGGAGCGGGGGGGTTGGAAAGGCGAATTCCTAGCATCAAACCCCCTCTCGAACCAGGGGGTTCGTGCTTGACCCTTTCCATACCATCCTACCTTTCCTTTCCTTTCCCAGCATAGATTCGAGGCAACCCACTCGGCACCCTCTCACGGATCTCTCGGAGCGATGCCATCCTCGGTCTCCAACCACCTCGTTCCCAGGTTTTACGCCTGCTACTTGCTCAGGTCCACCGTGTCTCCCCATTCCACCTACGTCGGATCCACCCCCCATCCCCCAAGGAGGAAGAGGCAGCACAACGGCGAGTTGAAGCAGGGAGCCTGGAGGACCACAAAGTCCAGACCTTGGGAGATGGAATGCATCGTCTACGGATTCCAATCCAAGCTAGGGGCGCTCCAATTCGAGTGGGCCTGGGCCAAACCTCACCTCTCCAGGCATCTCAAGTCCTTGCCCGATCCCGAACCCGCACCTTCGGTCACGACGAACAGGACGACGACCGCTACCAAGGCCTCTTCCGGACTTTCCAACCAGAGGCCGCCATCCCCCCTCTTCCCCGCCGTCTCCTGCACCAAACCTGCAGGCAGGAAAAGGCCGAGGTCCAGACCCCAGACCTCCCCCACCTCTCGCCTACTGGTGCTCAGGGCCCTGATCAGGTCGGAACCCTTCAGCGGTTGGAACCTCAAGCTCGCCTTCTTCAGTGAGTGGGCTTACGCAGCTTGGATCCATCTAGATCGAACAGCCTCCAACGACAACGACAACCACGACCACGACAAGACCGGCTCAAACCTGAGCAGGACCGGAAGGCGAATGAGCGTCGGTGTTCCCGAACTGGTTTGCGACTTCAGTGGGGTGGACGGCAAGAGGTCTCGCATCCCCTCTGACCACCTGCAAGGCCCAAGTGTATGCCCAACTCTGAAGCGACCAGCCAAGACCAGGAACGAGGCGCATCCCCTCTCTCCACCCTCATCGAGCTCCAACAGGGGGAGATGCGAAAGGTCAGGCGAGTCCGACCGAGCCCCACTTTGGCACGAAACCCTTCCCAAGCCAGCCAGCTCACGCCTCAAAGGTGTGGAATGGGACGCCTCCTGTGCCAGATCGATGGGCCTGACCTTACAAGACTTGGAAAGTCATCCAAGGACCCCAGAGGGCGTCCCACCGGTGGGAAGGAAACGAATGCTGACCAGGAAGGCAACCAACGTTCGACCGGAGGATCGAGCAAGGATGAGGTTTCACGATGGTAAGCATCTGTCATACATCGATCTCATCCCTTTGTCCTTTTAACCTCCCCCCTCTTTTTCTCCCCGGATTTGCACTTTCAGGGAAAAAAATCCCTTTCATCTGATCGCCAATGCCTTTCCGACCTTGATTCCTGACACCTCTTCCTTTTGCCCCTCCCTCGATTGGCAACGCTAGAGGATCTCATGGAGCTTCAGTGGCAGAGGTGGCTCAGTTTCCTGGCTAGTCGCAGAGTAGGTCTGCAAGTGGACGACCTGGTAAGGCATCACCTCAACGAGTCAGAATCACCGAAAGGGATCTCAACCACCTCGAAATGTGGTATCTGCAAGAACGACATCGATCTGGGCGATCACTTGTCGTACTCACTGTGTCCGTCGGCCTACACTCGACTCAAGCCGGCACGCGGTGAGAGGGGGGGGGTGACGAGCGAGACAAGTTCGGAAGAAGACCACCACTGCCACTCGATCTACCACCTTGCCTGCTTGGCCGAGTCGTTCCTGGACAAGGCCGATGCTCAAGATCATGGTGGCAGGTCGGCAGAGGCTCCGAGAGCATCCATCCTACCAACCCACGGAGCTTGTCCCTCGACCTACTGTCGGCGGGAAGGAGAATGGACCGACGTGATCAGGTCCATGTACAGAAGGAAGGAGAGATTCGAGGAGGAGGTCGAGCTCTACCTCAAGATGAAGGGCAAGCTAGCCAGGGAGAGGGAAAAGTCGGAACAGAGGGAATCGGAAAAGTTGAAGAGCAAGGAGGAGAGGGAGAGGAAGAAACTGGCGAGGGAGATGGAGAAGATCAGGAAGAGGGAGGAGAGGGAGATGAAGAAGGTGGAGAGGATGGAGAATCGTGCTAAGGATGCTGGAGGCGGAGAGGTGCCGAGGAAGAAGGCGGTCAAGGCGACCGCCAAGAGCAAGCTCGTTACGGGGACTGACGTGCCATCTTTGCGGGAGGAGGAGGAGAAGGAGGAGGAAGTATCGAGGCTGACGCAGATCGAGATTCACGGCGGTGAGGACGCAGCGAGGAAGGAGCTTTGGAAGGAGTGCTCGTCCGAACGTCTCGATCCTACCGGAGAAGCACAACAAGACCAAAAAGACACTTTAGGGATAGCGGCAGCAGATCGTCCGAGGAAGAAAAGGATCATGGCAAGCGGGCTGCGTCTGCCGGAAAAGCGAAAACCCCTAGACTTCGGACGAGCAGCCAAGCTTGCGGAGGGGGAAAACAACGAACAGACAAGGTCCGACGCTAAGAGGTTCGCCGAAGTGATCGACCTCACCTGAAGCGGGGTTCGAGGGGTTCGACCAGGCATCCCAATGTAGTCTAGTATCCGCGCTTGTCTTTGGATTGTATTGTAGAACGTCCATCACTTTCAGTATCATTTGGGATTCATTTTTCACGCCTCCCCTTCTCTCACTCGCCCTCCACTCGCCGTTTCCTCGCGGGAGTATGGTTGGGTTTTGAAGGTGGCAAGGTGAGGGCAAGGGGAAACCCCGTCACGGAGGAGGTCCCATTCGAAAGAGAAAACAAGACAAGATGAATACATGGGGTGGGGTCCCAAGGACGTTGGGGAGTTTTCAGAGCTCTTGACGATCGTGACCGACTTTGAGGGGAGCTGGACCGGTGATCCTACCATCGCTGAAACTTGGACGTTGGTTCGGACCTCGGGTGTGGGATCCCAAAGCGAGGAGGTTGACGAACTCGAAGATGAGATCGGAAGCGGCGTACGCCGTGATCTCGGCGTGATCGTAAGCGGGTGAGACCTCCACCAGATCGAAACCGACAAAGTTGAGACCTTCAAGTCCCCTGACCACCGCCTTCAACTCCCTCGGAGTCCAACCTCCCGACTCCATCGTCCCCGTACCTGGAGCGAAACCAGGGTCCAAGGTGTCGATGTCGACGGAGAGGTAGACGGGCATGTCACCAACCCTCTCTCGGATCGACTTGACGATCCCCGAAACGCCCAAGGTGTCGACGTCGTCCGAGGTGATGATCTTGAAACCGATCGATTCGTCGTGGACCACATCGTCGTACCCACCCAACCTCGTCCTGATGCCAGCGTGGATCGACATGTTCCTAGCGATCAGACCTTCCAGAGCAGCTTGCCAGAAGAAGGTCCCATGTTGGATCTGACTCTGCCTGGTCGGACTTCCAACCTTGGAGACCGAAGGTGGCCAAGTGTCGAGGTGGGCGTCAAAGTGGATCACGGCGATGGGACCGTAAACCCTGTGGAGGGATCTGAGGATGGGTAGGACGATGGTGTGATCTCCTCCCATCGAGACGATCTTGACCTTGGGCTTTCCGTCCAGCGAGATGGATTCGGTGGAGAAGGAGGACCAGGTCTGGGCATCCACCACCGCCCCCTTCTCCTCCTCCTCCCCTTCGACCAGAGCAGCTGCTGCTCCGTGAGGAGTCCTCTGAAGCAGAGAGGTGTAAGCCGCTTCGATCTGATCGATCGCTAGAGCAGGGTCGTAAGCCGAGGTTGGAACGTCGTCGCAATCCATGAACCGGAGTCCCTTTCCGTAGGGATCTTGCAAGTCTTTTTTTTTTTCGATTCATTGATTTTGATTTTGATTTTGATTTTGTTCGGCCATTTTTTTGGGCCAAGTTAGGATCGCATGTTTGAGAGGTTCATCAGTCCCGCCGCCAAGGAGCCGCGATGGAAGGAAGGGGGGGAAAGGATTTCACTCACGATGAAGACTAAAAGTCCTACCACTCCTCTGCCTCCTGCTAGCTCTCCTGATGGCGTCAGGTCCGAACCTCGCTCCGGGTCTGTAGGTGACTGTCAGATCGTAAGGGATCCCTAGTACGGCGACGTCGAAGCTTGCCGAGGCGTTCTCCAAGCACTTTGAGGTAGGGAGGTGAGCGTAGGTGTTGATCCCAGTGTAAGCCAGGTTGGGGGTCCCACCGTACTTTGTGGACCAAGGGTCCTGAACGTCGTTGGAGGGGAATTGGGAGAGTGGCATGGGTTGCCATTCGGAATCCGAGTGAGGCCAGGCTCCGTGGTGATCCTCATCTTGAGATGGGGAAGGGTTGGGTGAACCAACCTTGTGAGAGAGGCAAGTCGGTGGGAGGTTGAGGAGGAGGAGGAAGGGGAAGAGCAAGCAGAGGCCGCCGCCTCCCAAGGTCAAGAGTTTGGACGTTCTACCCTTCATGCTTGCGGATGGGGAATGGATGAGGGATGACAAGGAGGCGGGGGAGGGAAGAGAAAGGGAAAGAGAGTGATGGTGGCAAGTTGGGAAGCCAAGGTGTGAGGACGAAGCCTTACCACCACTCGCAGCTCTTTTTCAACGCAGGGCAGAGTTTTGGGGGGTTGGGGAGGGGGGGGGGGGGCCGGGGGTTCTTCGTCCAGACGCCAGACAGACACACGACAGCCATGAAGCAGGGATCCTGAATGGTCTAGGGGGTGGTCGAGCCAAGGGGAGGAAGAGCCTGATCAATCTGATATCGTCTGCCCACCCTTCCCAATCCCTCCCTCATTCTCTCGTTTACCCCGGCCAATGGACCGAAGCGGCCTCCCTCGTTTGTACGAGTCTCTCCCTCTCTCTCTCTCTCTCCGTCTCTGTTTCTGACGAGCAAAAGATTGGTTGGAGATGGGAGGACCATCCGGTATCGAAAGGAAAAGAAGGTCTTTATCGAAGCGCCCCCTACGTTCACCCGGGCTCCTCCTCGGAACGCGCGCAGCCCGCGTTCCCGCTTCCAACATCGTCTGGCTCGTCAAGTGCGCTCGTCAGAAGATCACACCAACAAGAAGAAAGATGAAAAAATGTAAGATCTCCTCCCCCTGCACCACCGGCACAAACAAACAAGCCCCACCTATTCGATCATCACCTGACTCATTCCAACGGAGCCTCTCACTACCGACACTCGAAACAGGCGGGGGACCGGGCTTTTGTGCCCTCGGCTTGTCCAAGGAGACCCACGTGTCTCCTCCACCATGCCGACGTCCCAAGCGAGGCCAGCAGCCGGTGCCAATCGGGTTCTCAAGCAACCGTTCTAGACACTTGCGCCGCCTCTTTTCAGGAAAAGCACAGAGGTAGGGATCGATTTGCCACGCTAGGCATCTTCCATATTCATTGTACCTTTTTCCCCCCGTCTCATCACGTGATCACGCGTGGGTGGTGTAGTGGTAACATAGGTCGTTGCCATTCAGCCGATCTGCTCAAGAGCGTCGAACCCGATTCGACCTGCCCGGGGTTCGATTCCCTGTCCACGCAACCTTTTTCCTTTCCTCCATTTTTTATTGAGAATGTCTGGAATATTTTCCGCCCCTTTTTCCCCTTCTTTTTGCCCATCCTTTTCATATTCTCGTCTTAGCTCTCTTTTTCTCCTTTCTTCCTGGTTATTGTCCCTTGCTTGGGGAGGTCGGCGTTGATAAGACCGTTGTTCCCATGATTCCCGTCCATAAAAGGTGGTCAAAAGGAATCATTAGCTGACGGATCGCAGATAGGTGGACAGGGGATGGAGAAATTTGCCGTCCGCGCTTTCGCTTCCCCTTTCTTCCAAGTGACAACAAAATTCAAAAGACGGGCTTTGAGCCGAAGCAAAAACAAAGGCCAAGGGACCCACCGCCCCGAAAAAAAATAAAAAGGAAAGTGCGTGGACAGGGAATCGAACCCCGGGCAGGTCGAATCGAGTTCGACGCTCTTGAGCAGATCGGCTGGATGGCAACGACCTATGTTACCACTACACCACCCACGCTTACGTTGAACAGTGGTTAACAGTTAGAATAATCAATCCACAATATCAGGTTTCTTATCTCCTGGAAACGAATGACTGCACCACTCCTCTGGATTCTCCACCCAGCGAGCGCTCAATCCGGCTGGGTCATTGCATTCGCCTGGAGAGCGAACCCTTTGACGCTTAAGAGCTTCCTCTTGCGCTTGGAGATAAAACTGCCCAACGAATGTGAGAAAGGAGGGGTCGGCTGAGGGTAAGGTGGGACGAGTATCGGAGGTGGAGGTTGTTTGTCTTCACCCCACGGGATTTGTCACGTGTGCATGACAAAGCTGGAAGACGGGAATGGTCGGCGTAGGAGATGCGAAGAGTGTCAATAGGTCAAGCCACCATTCCTCTCTCTCCACACCTTGCTTTGTGGGAAACACTTGAGAACAAGAGCTATACAGCGTCGGTTGAAACCCCTCCCCATCCTCCCCCCATCGTCTCCAACTCTCACCGATCAAGCCTCCCGGACCTTGGCAAGAAATAACAAACCTCTTGAGATCACCCCCGACCCCCGACGAGAACCATGTCGTTGGAAGCAGCCGTATCCTCTTTCCAACAACTTCAGAACTGTGAGTTTCTTCCCCCCCCCCCCCCAACACTTGTAGGCAGGCTTGAATCGGACGATGACAGCTCATCCTTTCGTCCAAAATCCTCCGGTGTTCAGCCCTGCAGACCGTGGTAGAGGCTCGACAGAGGCTGGATTCCCAACTATCAGAGAATGAGCAGGTCAAGAAGGTGGGTCGATCCGTTCAACCCCCACCCCCCCTTCCTGCACTCTTCCCTCGTAACCTCACTCCCGAGGTATCATCCTAACGTAAAGATTCAGGACCATAGGAACTCCAGCATCTCCTTCAAGCTCTTGGAATCTAGACTACTCGGGGGATGGGGGCCTGGGGAAGGAACTGAAAACCAATCGTCTGAGGTTTCGCTGAAATCCACTCTCCCAAAACCCGAATGAATCCATCATCCTCTCCTTCATCTCTCTCTCTCTCTCTCTCACTCCCCTCTCCTCTCCCCACACAAATACCGCTCTCCATCCACTTTCTCTCCAGGAATTCTCACGCCTGACACCCAACAACCAGATCTACAAGCTCATAGGTCCAGTTCTGGTGAAACAGGATCAGGTTGACGCCAAGACGAACGTGGACAAGCGGATAGAGTTTATCAATGACGAGATGTGAGATTTTTCCCTTTTTTTTTTCCTCGCACACCTTTCCCCCTGATCACACCGTTACCTGAACCAAGGTCAGATCTTGAAGAGGGAGAATGGGCCCAAGGAACATCGATTTCGGAAAACCAGCTGGCACCAAGAAGGCGCACTCACTCTTCTTTGTTGGGGGAGCTCTTGACATGAGGGAGATTAGGGAAACTGTCCCGGCTTCTTCGGAAACTCATTCTCCTTCATCCAAACCTTCATCATCTCCCTCCCCCCTTCCCCACCCCCCTCGTCTCCTCGAACCCGCAGAAAAAGGGTAGAGGCGCAGCTCCGGGACATTTCAGAAAAGATGGAGAAGAAGAAGGTCGAGGTGAGTTTTGTCTGACCCTCCTATTCTTGTCCTTTGGGGGCGGGAAGAGCGAGAAAAGAGGGGAATCGGTTTCATTGTCACGAGGGAGAAGGTTAATTCGATCGAAACAAAAGAAGAAGGAAGGCGCACAAGGTCGGATCCCTTCTGACAACCTTTGTTTGCGTTCCACTTTCCTCCAACTTTGTCGACCCCGCCCGCGCCGACCCTAGATCGTCCAACTCCAAACAAAAGCTCAACAAACCACCCAAGTCCCAACCTCCTGAAGGTGAACCCCAAGCTTCCTCTCTCGTTGTCGCCGCATGAAAAAGCGATGGTCTTCTCCGTGGGTTTGGGAAGCGGGAGGACCTCCACCCTCCTAGAAAGGGAGGTTTGGAGCGACTCTCACCCGTCCGTCTAGCTTCAGTTTGGGCAGAAGCTCCCGATGTACCTCTTTTTTTGTTAGGACTGGGGACAAGGGAAAATGGGGGAAAACCTCACCCGAAAGGTCTCTCCGATCGTCTTTTCCACCCTGGGTCTCTCTCTCTTGGCCCCTCTTTTTTCAATCACAGGGAAAAGAACGAAAAAAAAAATTAGAGAGAAAAAAGTAAAAAGTAAACCTTCTTTCTCTCCCACCCAGATCCCCTCAACGATGGAAGGGTAAAGTGGCGAGAGGGAAAAGGTGTGAAAGGTTCGCTTCTTCATGCGTGCGTGCGTGTGTGTGTGTGATATTGGGGGCGTGCGCATGGTTCCCCGCCTCCCATGCTAGACATCCCAAAGCAGTAATCGTCCCAGGCATAGAAGAAAGCACGGGAAAGCACTCTTCTCCTTCACGGATTGTCTCGAACACGCATAGCTCTCCAAGCAGCAAGGGAGATCGGCTAATCGCTCGCTCTCCCTCATTCTCCAGCTCGCCAAACAACCGCCACCCGAAATCGTGCTCAACAGATCGAGACCAGGGTTCTTGAATTGCCTTACAGAGGATGTTACAAGTCGAGTTACAAGATTCTCAAGCCCCCAAACGAAACTTCATCACGCCTCCCACGGTGCACACACGATCGGGATATCGTGGGGTCCATTCATTCATGCTGCAAGGCTGGATCGTTCACGTTCCCTTCAAGGCTTTCCTTTTTCCTTCTTGAAATAAAAGAGGAGAAATCTTGTTGACCATGTGAGTGCAGGAGGAGGAAGTGTAGGATTACGGGAGGAGGAAGGGAAAATGGCAACAGTATCGCACAAGCAACAACTTAGAAGACGAGGGCAGCACCCTTGGACTTCTTGTCACCACCGAGCTCGAAGCTGTGAGGGAAGAGGTGGCAGAGGAGCGTACGGGTCAGATTTGTGCTAGAGGACGGTCGATGCTTCAGCTGGGAGACACGCCGCATGTCTCGGGCGATACTCACTGCTTGCACCTCTTGAGGGCCATGTGCGATCGGTACTTGCAGGCGGTGCACTCAAGACGGAGAACAACCTTCTTGGTGGCTGTGAATCGACAGAGGTAGATGAAGGCAGACGCAAGTTAAAGTCCATTTTATAGTCAGCTCACCGAGGCACCAACTCTCTCAGCAACCCAAGAACGAGACCCTGATCTCTCGCCCGAATCTCTCGCCAAGCAAGAACTCGATCCTCCCGACTATGGATACTCACTCTTGGCCTTCTTGTGGAAGACTGGCTTAGTCTGACCACCGTAACCCTTCTGCTTTCGGTCGTAACGACGCTTTCCCTGAGCGAAGAGGGAAGCCTTACCAGTCTTGTACTGGGTCACCTTGTGAGGGCTGCAAGTTGTGTGTTGAAAAAGGAAGAGTGGGGTTGTGAAGGAGCGAGGGAGCGACGTTGCGGATGAGTCTCTAAAGCTTTGCCTAATGAAAAGCAACATCAAGAGTTTTCGACCACTTGCTCGAATCGCTGCAAAGTTCGCGTTCCCGCAACTTCTCCCTTCCCCTGAAAATCAAGTTGAGTCTCCATGCAACCCCTTCTCCCCCCTTGCCCTTTCCCGAAATCCTGTATGGACTCATTCCTTCCCAAGTAGCTTGAGGCTTGGATCGTAACGTTGTCTCCAGATTCGCTTGTTCAATGTCGCCACCCTCTTTCAGGTTTCCGCCCAACCATACTGTTCTCCCTTCCAAAACCAAATCGTGATGGGGTCCTGCTTAAATCGAATTCCTTGAACATCCGATGTTGGCTTCTCCTTTCCCTCATACCTCCTTCCTCTCCACCTCGCCCTTTTCCCGTATCGATATCGCTTCTCTGGCAGCATACACCCTCACCTCCCTCTTTGAGCTACATCCACGAGAGCATACATGCCCTCCCATCCACCACCTCATAACTCGTCCATTGTGAAGCACATCCCTCTAAGGGGTCATCCTCTTTCCGGCAAATGGGAGAGAGAAGGTGACACCAAAAAAGTAAGAGTCTAGTTGCAGACACTTACGTGTGCTTCTTGCAAGGCTTGCCCTTGCAGTAGGTCCTGCGAGTCTTTGGAACGTTGACCATCTTGCTGTTTGTACGACAATCAGTTTTGGAGAGGAGGTGGAAGGGGGAAAAGAGGAAGTAAAAGAGGGGGGTGAGAAGTGGAGAAGGAGGGAGTTTAATCTTCTTGCTCGTCGAGAGGAAGGGTGGAAAGAAAGAAAAATCCGGCAGAGGTCCGATGAGGGTTGGCGATCTATGCTGAGGATCCGTTGGGACGACCTTTTGCTTCTCTCCTCCTTTCGGTATTCCTACCCTGTGCGGCGGTTGAGTTCGTGAATTTGGTGGAGGGGATCGGGCTGGAAGGTTGCTGGTGATGCGGGATTCGCTCCGGACGATACTTACGCTTGAGGCTGGTGACTTACGGTTTGGTGGTGAAGAGATGGTGTAGGTGCTCGCAGCGATATCGGTCAATGACTTTGGCCCCTCCTCCGTCTCTCACTGACTCACTCACTCACTGTCTCTCTCTCTCTCTCTCTCTCTTCCCTTCCTCGTTGTCAGCGGTCCCCACTCGTACGTTTTGCTTGGGCCCAAAAGCCTGCGCGCTCTCTGATGGCCTCCCTCCTCCTCTGCCAATCCATCCGCCTTCCCTCTTTCCCCCCTCTTCCCTTTCCCCTCGCTCATGAACACCCTCCTCAGACTTTGCGGATTGGATTCCACACTGCAAGGCTAGTGTCGTGCCTCTCCCCCAGTGTCCTGAGTCACGTGATACTTCGGCCGAACGTTCTCTTGGTCAACCCAACCCAACGCGAATATCACCAGCACCTCACTTGGAGACTTTCTCCAAAGTCCCCCCATATTCGCATATGCTTTCGCTTCAAGGTATGTCGTAGTGTCAAGCATGTCTGGACAGGGTCTTATGGCCTGCTAAGCTGGCTGAATACTCTGTAGGGAGACAGAGTGGGGATCGGATATGCGTAGGTGAACTCTGTCTGATGGTGGTGGTGGTGGATTTGGGGATGAAGACCTCGAGTGGTTCAATGATTACAGTTTGAAAGTCACGTGATACTGTGCCCTCCTCTGGGAGGTCCAAGGAAGGAGAGGGGGGCAAGTAGAGGGAGGAGATGATGTGGAAGAAAAACTGGCCGGCGAGGCAAGCAAGCGTGGGGCAAGCCAAGGAGAGGGGCAGGGACGAGGCGCGCGAGATGTAGAGGGAGGGGGAGAGGTGCAGGGGAAAGGAGATGGAGGGTGTGTGAGAGGGAGAGATGGAGGGACAGAGAGGGCCAGGGAGGCGAGGTGCGAGCGAGTAGGTGAAAGAAGTCAGTTGGTACCCAAAAGTCCAGAGAGTCTCTCCATTCCGTTGCCGGTCACCTTCAAGTCCTCAAGCCATTCTCAAGAACGTGAGTATACAGGATCGCGAACAAAACCATCCATCGACGTAGCACACAGTAACGGTGAGGGACACGAAGTGGTTAAGATGCGCTCGCATCGGATGGACGTAACGTCGTTGCAAGTAAACTCCCCAAAGTCGTCCCTTTCAAGAAAGGGGTCGCGGTCACCCTGGAGGCGAATTCGCAGACATCTGGCCGGGGGACGGATCGACGGAGGACTGTCTATGATGCTCGGGAAGAGCTAAGGAGGATGGTGTTGAGGTTTTGGTGGACGTGACGTTCTCTCGGCAGGCCAAGGTGTAGGAATCAGAGGAACTAGGTCCTCGATCAGATCGATCTTTTGGGACAAGGTCTCCACTCCGGGGCTCTGGGTGGTAGGGGCGGAGAGATAAGGACGTGGCGAATGGGTTGGGTCAAAGTTGCGAGACTAGGGGAGGTGATGGACTCGACATCTTGACTCAGGGAGACATGATCCATGGAAACAAGAACGGAGGGCGAGGAGGTGGGCAAGCGCTGACTTTTTCGAATTCTTTTTCTTGCTTTCTTTCCTCCATTACCTCTCATCATTGGCATACACGCACTACTTTCCTCACCAACTCCGTTTTTCTACGATTCCCTCCTCGGACCTTGGTAACCAACAGCTTCAAAACAAAATGGGTGCTCAAAGGGAATCATTCAAGCGCTACGTCGAGGTAGGCCGTGTCGTTCTCCTGAACGCCGGTCCTTCCGAGGGCAAGCTGGCCGTCATTGTTGAGATCGTTGACCACAACAGGGTGAGCATCGGCCTCTGTCGCCTGGATCTCAAGAAGCATTTGGAAAAGCAGGGGAGGGGTAGTTCAGTGGGGATTGGTACCATGGCACCGTAGTGAGAGGATAGGGAAAGAAAAAAGGGTTGCTCGGGTTGGGAGAAGGGAGAGGAAGGATACACCCAAGGATGGTCCAGGGTGTGAACGAGCTCTGGAACTCGGAAAGGGCCGAGCACGTTTCCTGGTGCAGGGTCGATCGCCGCAGGCTGGGGAGGATGAGGCCAATCTGGGGTGGTTTGGCGAGGAAAATGAGCGATAGCTGGTGAAATGTCGTTAACACGTGGAAGCTGGGCTACCAGTGGTGTGGAAGGACGACCACATTGGAAGTGATGCTCATACTGTAGGAGCTTTACAGTCACGTTACACTCGAGTCCAAAAGAAGCCGCTGGAAGCATGGGTTGCTGACATGCCAATCGTCCTCTTACCAACCCTCGTCTCTGCAGGCCATCATCGACGGACCATCCACCGGTGTTGAGCGCCAGGTTTACTCCTACAAGAACCTCACCCTTACCCCACACACCATCAAGGGCCTCCCACGTGCTGCTGGTACCCCAGCCGTCAAGAAGGCCTTCGAGAAGTCTGATGTCGCTGAGAAGTGGGCCCAGAGCGCCTGGGCCAAGAAGCGTGAGGCTCTCAAGACCCGCCGTGCTGCTTCCGACTGTGAGTGTCTTGGGCCTTGGGAGGGTTTCCTCCTTCACTTTGAGTTGGCACCCGATGCCTCGAATGTGTCTGGATTTGCAAGTGCGACCGAGCAAGTTGTATCTGACCTTCCTACTCTTCAAACTCCTGCGCTCCTCACGATACCTTCCATCCTCACTGGGTCACCTTCCCTCAACAGTCGAGAGGTTCAACATCATGCTCCTCAAGAAGCAGCGCAGGCGTGTTGTTGGTGCCGCCCTCAAGAAGGTCTCCGCTTAAATTGTTTAATGGATACAACCTTTTTGTCAGCGTTCACCTTGTCACCTTACCTCCAGCAATCTGATGCCTTCCTCTGCTCCCATACCATTTTTTCTGTGTTCTCCTGATTGGATCTTGGGGAGCTTATCCCTTGACGAGCTGGTTTCGTGAAAGAGTGGAGAAGAATGAAAGCGGGCCGGAAGCGGGTTGGTGTGGTTAAGGAGGAGAGCATTTATTTTCTGCTTGGGTCAATCTGTGTTGTGTTAACCTTCAGGCTCAACCTTTCCTCCCTTTCATTTTTGGAACATCCACGTTCTTGCAGTCATTCGAGAGAGGGATGGCAAGGGCTTGAAAGGAAGTGCAGAAGAGACACCTCCTGCCACTTAGATTGTGAGGTGGGACGAATATACGACGATGGAGCAAAATGGGAGGCATCAGGCGTCTGACGAATGGGACAGTGGTTCGTACTTCAACCTCTTCAGGGGCGTGAACCCCTTTCCAGTTCCGATGATATCTTGCAGATAAACTGAGAGTACCCGGTGGGTCATCCCATCGAAGGCGGTCGCTGGCAAAACGTTGGGACTTTCGTCTGATGCCTTCCTTCTCTCTTTGGATTGATTTTTGGGGGATTTCGGATGCTGCTCGGGAATGTTGAAGGGATCAGGTTTTGGTGGGACGTGAGGAGTAAGGTGGGTTTTTGTTGTTTCCATCATCGAGTGGTACATAAAGGGTATAGGCCACGCTCCATCCATCGAAGCGTGGGTGGTGTAGTGGTAACATAGGTCGTTGCCATCCAGCCGATCTGCTCAAGAGCGTCGAACTCGATTCGACCTGCCCGGGGTTCGATTCCCTGTCCACGCATTCTTTTTTGTTTTGCCCACTCTTTTTCTTTGAGCTCACGAAATGTATACGTCGACACATGTAGCATGGTTTTGTTTTGTTCCATTCCGCCGCAGGTTCGAGTGTCCATCCGCCATGCTCTCTGCTCTTTGTCAAGTTGATTGGCGCTCTCCAAAATGATTCAGGAGTAGATGTAAACTAGGTCGTTTCATTTTCCTTTCTTCTTTTTCCCTCCTCATTTTTCGACCTTTTCTTCGATTTTCTAACGCTTTTCCCTCCGTATTTCATCACTAGATCCGCGTATGCAGTACCTGTACCAAGTTATAAGCTGGCTTGAATGAGAAGGGGGGCGGGGTTGAGAAGACATCGTCTTCAGACCTAAAGACCCCTTCCTCTCCGCTAGCCGCGCCTCATGTGGCGTTCCGAAATGTTGCACTGATTTTCTACAACGAGGCTTGCTTTCGTTCACATCTGCCTGGGCGATCCGGCTCGTCGACAACCACCCCCAATTCGCGAGGTCTCGTGTTGGTTTCGTGTTTACATTTGTTTACGCTTCCTCCTCTTCCAGGGTATAAATCAACGATCACCCTTCCTTTGTTTTCCCCCTCCTTATCACCTCTTCCACATCTTCCCCTCTTCCCCACGAAAAATCCCCTAAGAAGAAAGAAGGGGTTACGATCCGAATCCCACCTTTTTCATTGTCTAGGAAACCTAGTCGATCTTCCTCTGAACATCTCCCCTTGTAGCAAGGTGGGACACACACACACATGTCGGACCTCGTCCTCTTCCTGTTCTCCTTCTTCCTCAAGGTCTCTCTCACCTCTTGGCTGGGAGTGACGGCGTACGCCATCTTGGTGATCGTCGACCGGATCTTTGCTTCCAGGCGAAGAGTGGCCCACCTTGCCGGTCCAAGATCAACTCACTGGCTTCTTGGTAATTACAAGGACTTTGAGGTAAGACATTCTGATTGCCCACACAAAGGCCCGAAAGGGGAGGATGGATCCGGATGCTGAGAGAGTGGGGTAAGACCCGTTTTGCTGATATATTTTTACCTCTTCGTTTTGCCACTCTTTTTCCTCCAAATGATTCCCCACTCTCTCTTCAAAATTTTTTTTTTTTAAATCGACTCCACAGGAAAGGGATTTTGTCGATGTATGCCTTGATTGGATGGAAGAGTTCGGAGGGGTCTTCGCCATGACAGCTCTTTTAGGGGTAAGCGATTCGTTCGTCAAGTGTAGGGGCACTATTTGAAGCTGACGTTTTCTTTGAATTTCAACCTTCTTCGACAAAAAACCACCCACTCCGACGATGCGTGGAAGGAGAGGAGGGTGATTCTTAGCGACCCTGTCGCTCTGCAACATGTTCTGAGCTCGAACGATCTCAACTATCCGAAACCGAAGGACGCCGCGAGGATACTGGAAGGAATGATGGGTCCTGGTCTGCTTAGCGCCGAAGGTCCGTTGTCGCCTCAACGATTTTTTCCCCCTTTTTTTCTTCTTTACTCCTTATATCTTCCTTCCCTTTCGCGCGGTCAAGTGGGAACGGAGATCTCGCATCCCACCACTTCAACCTTTCGGAGCTCTGGCTTACCTTTTCTTCGCTTCGCGTTCTCACTAGGAGAAGTCCATCGCCGTCAGAAGAGGGCTCTGCAACCTGCTTTTTCCACGAATTGTGTCAAGAATCATTCGGCCGTGTTTCAATCCCATGGTTGCCACCTGAGGGACAAGATGCTGGGTTGGATAGACAGGATGTCGGAGGCTGGCCAAGCGAGGATCGAGGTCGATCTACTTAGGCCAGTCTCCAGGGCGACACTCGATGTGATCGGGGAGGCTGGATTCGGTGTTCACATCGGCTCGCTGGAAGAGGAGAGGGAGGAAGGTAATATCGTGTCTGCCGATAGATTGGAGATGGAGCCATCCTCTCACCCCTTGTCTAGGGCTTTCGACAAGGTGGTGAACCTCATGACGCGGAGATGCACCAACTCGTCGTCCTTCATACTGGACGTCCTCACCTTTTACTTCCCGTCCCTGGCTTGCTTTCCTTTCGGTCAGAATTCCCCTGCCTTCAAGTCGGCCAGAAGAGTTTTGGATGGGGTGGCCCAGGGGATCGTCCATCAGGCAAGGATAGATTTGATGAAAATAGATCCGGAAGGTGTTTGTGAGGGGGATTCGAGACGGGGTCAGAGGACCGATCTTCTTGCAGGACTAATGAGAGCCAATCAAAACCTGACGGAAAGGCAAATGAGAGACTCGAGACGAGGCGTATCCACCACCCTCAACAAGGCGACTCTGACGGACAATGAGGTGACAGGTGAGCGAAGGAAAAAAAAAGCGTTTGATCAACGCCGAGTCTCTTGATGACTTCGCTCTGCAAAACTTTCTTTCATTTGATTTCCACGCCGCCCATCTGCACGAATTCCCGACGACCGCCGACATCGTTCTCCACAGCTCAAGTCAGCACGATGCTTTTCGCTGGGCACGAGACGACCTCGGTGCAACTGACTTGGATTCTTTGGATCCTCAGCAAGGATCAAGAGTCTCAGACGAGGCTCAGGGATGCCATCAGGAAGAAGCGTAAAGAGCTTGGGCTCAATGGTGTTGCCGGGCACTCCTTGCCAGCCGAAGATCAGGAGAAGGTCTCGGAAGAGGATCGGGAACTATCCACCGAAGAGCTCGATTCCATTCCATACTTAGACTGGTGCATTCAGGAAGGGCTAAGAATGTTCAGCCCAAGTGAGTGCGTGGTTCATCCTGCTCGTCTGCCTCAAGGGGGAGAAGTCCTTTTGATCGAGAAGGGACCCACCCAGCTAATTCTTCAACCCTCGCTCGCTTCGGTATGAACATGAACAAAACAACGGAAAAATGTTTACAAAAATCAACAATAAAATCAAGTCCACACCACTTCAAGGACCGCCCTCGCCCCAGACAGGATACCTTGTTCTACCCAGCATTCTGCCGTAAGCCATGTCGATGTCACAGGAGGGACGATCATCGTCATACCCATCGCGTGTCTGAATAGGGATAAAAAGGTTTGGGGAGATGACGCTCATATTTTCCGACCGGAGAGATGGGGACCTCGAGCCGATGCAAAAGGAGAGCAAAGGTTGAAAAGGAATCAGGCTGCCTTCCTGTTTGGCCCTCGAGGATGTACGTATGCAACAGAATGGGGAAAGAAGACAAAGATGAGGGGAGCTGACTCTCCGGACCAGCCATCTCGAGAGGGTCAATTTCATTCTCTCTCTTTCTCTTGCTCTCTCTTCCTCTTGCCTTTCCTTCTCATTCTCTCCTCCCATCGTCCCCTTTACACGAGCTGATCCGTGTTTCTCCACCCATCCCTCATCCACGCACTGACCGAATGATACTTTGTTGTCGTTGAACTTTTTCGTTCCATGACCAGGTATCGGAAGCCGATTCGGTGAGTGCTGCTGCTTGGCATTTTTTGCAAAAGCTCCACCATCCAAGGGCTCTGTTTTTTTTGGCGCTAGCTAGAGTTCGAGATGATGACGATGACGTTGAGGATCCCTTTTCCGCCCCGGCCCCTGATAAATAGCTATTCTGGAATTGAAAGCGATGTTGTCGACCTTTGTCAACTCGATCAAGCTCGATGATTCGAGACGTTCAATCGTCCCTGAGCGCTGGATGGTCGCCCGACCCTTTGACACGGAAGCTGGAAGGGAGCAGTGCACTGCCATCATCTCTAGGGCCGTCTAAAGGAGGCGAGCATTCGAGGATGGAGGAGGAAGAAGGATTCGTTCCTTCCTCTCTTCAAAAACAATTCGCTCGCACGATGTCGTGTTACCTTTCCTCCCCCCTTTTTCCATGCTTCATTCCCATGTTTCTAATCCGTCTCATGATGATTTCGTGTTTGACAAGATGGATGCATGGGGAAGGATGTTGGTTGGTATCATCTTGCCCAGAAAGAGAGAGAGAGGTTGGGTGCCCAAGACATGAACCCAACACCCACGTACTGCATGTATGCATGAAGGGTGAGATCTAAGGAAGATGCCGATCTGATCTGATCGGGATATGAAGAAGGTCTCAGAGTGCTGCGGCGCGTCTCTTCTTCCTCTCTTAGCCGGTGACCGCGAGCGTCCCCAATTTAGACGTGATCGCAAGTGAGAGTGGGAGAGGGAGAGAGGGAGGGAAGGAGAGAGAGAGAGTGTGAGGAAGAGGTGGCAGTCCCTCACCAGTTATGGCAAAGTCGGAGCGGGGAGAAGCACGATTCATGGAGACGGGGTCTGCCCATGAACAGCAAAGGGTCAATGTAGTAATCGAAGCATGTAATAGTCGGTCGTAGAAGGATGGAACCCAGATCACCTGCAGAGCGTCTCTCCACGATGGAAAGCGAGGAGAGGAGGAGGGGGACATGAGAGCCACACAGTAAGAGACAGGAGTCAGCACCTACTATTCCTCACACTAATGAGTCTGAGTCGAACGTGTTCGCCACCCAAAGTCGTCACCCTCACTCAACGCGGTTGTCGTCACCTTTTTTGCTATCGTAGCATTACCCACCACACACACTCACACACCCACTCACACACCCACTCACTCCCACTCTCACAAACTCACACTGTCACATCACACGTTACACACATACGCACATGCAAGCGCACGCGCACGCAAGGCCACTCAGATTCTGATCACCACTCCTCACTCACCCTTCCTTTCCCTGGCTAACATAATAACCTTTTCGAAAAGAAACCTACCTTCTCCTTTTCTGTGCAGTAGGCTTTCACCAAAAGGGACCAGGTTCATCCTCTTGCCACTCACACCTGTTCCACCCCGCCACCCTTCCTCTCAACAAACCTCCCCACCTGGTAGGTCAGCAGTCGAAAGAACAAAAAGAAAAAAAAATCTATCGTCAGACCAGTGGACTCGCATCGTGAGTTCCTTTGATGCTTTGATTTCATCAAGCTAGCGGAAGGGTGTCGGGGCCACTTGAATCGCCTTACTTTAGACTGCCTAAACCTTCGTCTTACCACCTCCCTCCGTCTCCGTCTCTCTCTCCCTCCTTCCGTCTCTCCCTCTCTCCCTCTCTCCCTCTCTCCCTCTCTCCCCTATCTTCCAATCACCCAACACGCAAAACTCGTCCATCCCTTTCTAGCTATAGTCGTAGCATGTCTGAAGGTGAGTTTCGCCAAATCTTATCCCTTTAATTCCCTCCCCTTCCCCCTTTTCCC
>KZ820118.1:0-20878 GCA_003144235.1 Violaceomyces palustris | reverse complement strand
CCCCCCCCCCTTCCCCCTCTTCCTTCCTGTCAAAAACGGAAAGAAAGACGATGGAGACGAAAAAGGACGAAAAGTCTTACGATGACCTTCAAGGAGGTGGGATCCAGGATGGATCCGTAGGGGATCCGGAAGGGACTCCAGGTTTCCCACCGCTGAACCGAGCCACGATCACCAACGAGGATTACAAGTCGGAGGAGGAGAGGGAGAGGGAAGGAGTGTCCAAGATGACCGCCACCGTCTCCAACCCTTACCCTAACGGGATCCCCTTCAGGTGGTCCTCGCTGTGGAAGAAGGCGGAGGTGAACCCTATCAACAACAAGTCCCTCACCTTCAACCTACTCCGTTTGGGTGATTACTACGCAAACACTTTCTGGTTGGCCACCCTGGGATTCTTCGTGGCCTTCCTGAGCTGGTTCGCCTTCAGCCCTCTGGTACCGGAGGCTGTCAAGAAGGATCTCAAGTTGAGTGGCGATCAGGTGATCAACTCCAACATGGCCTCCCTGGGTGGTACGGCGTTGGTGAGGATCATCGCAGGTCCAGCTTGCGACAAGTTCGGTCCTAGAAAGGTCTTGGCCACCCTGCTCATCCTAGGAGCCATCCCTTCCGGTCTGGCGGCTCTGGTCAAGAACATCCACGGTCTGGAAGCCGTCAGGTTCTTCATCTCCATCCTAGGTGGAACCTTCGTCCCAACTCAAGCCTGGTGTACTCTGAGCTTTGACAAGAGCGTGGTGGGTACCGCCAACGCTTTTGCAGGGGGTTGGGGAAACCTAGGAGGAGGGGTCACCGTGGCTGCCATGATCGGTCTCTACGAGAGGTTCGTCAAGGCAGGTTTCTCAAGTAGCAAAGCTTGGAGGCTCTGCTTCCCGACCTTACCGGTCCCTTGCCTCTTGCTCGTGGCTGCCATGATCCTTCTCTTCGGTAGGGATCACCCCAACGGAAAGTGGTCTCAGAGGTTCGACAGCGTCCCACCTATCCTGAAGGAGGATGCCGAAGCCGCCGTCTCTTCCTCCTCCGTCCTCTCGAACGACGAGAAGGTCTCCTCCTCCTCCGTCGAAAGAGATCCTCATCCTCCAAAGTCGATCGTCACCAGCAACGTGGACACGGCTCAACCTCAACCTCTGACCCTCAAGAACCTACGAGCGATCCTGACCGACCCTAGGGTCTGGATGGTGGCCATCTGTTACCTCATCACCTTTGGTCTGGAGACGGCCTTGGACGCTTCCCTTCCAGGTCTTCTCACCACCATCTTCCAATCCCCAACCTTCACCGTCGTGGACGCAGCCTACGCCGCTTCCACCTACGGTCTTCTCAACATCTACGCAAGACCTCTCGGAGGCGTCGTGGCAGACATGCTCTACTCCAAGTTCGGCCTGAGGGCAAAGGTCCTATGGCTCCTCTCGACAGCCTTCCTCCAGGGAGTCTTCCTCCTCGGTCTCGGTTACTACGTGGACAGCGGCAGTCCAAAGTTGGGTCCCGTCATGGCCTTCATCGTCCTCATCGCAAACTTTGGTTTCATGGCGAACGGAGCAGCCTACGCCGTCTACGGTCATCTCAGGCCAGCCAACATCGGGACCGTCGCTGGCATCGTTGGTTCCTCCGGAAACCTCGGAGGTCTCTGCTACATCGCCGTCGCCAAGATGTACCCAGGAACCAGGGCCGCCAACAACCTCGGGAAGAAGTTCTGGATCATGGGCTACATGAACGTAGCGGCCATCGCTCCCTTCTTCGTCTACCAGTCCTTTGTCGAGTGGCGATAGTTTCGATTCTCTCCCCCCAACCCCCCTACTCCTGTAATTATAACCTTGTATCCTCGATGACATGACGATGTTTTTTTTTTTTATTTTTGGAAAAAATTTCAAATTGCTGTTTCCATCAACTTCGTTTTCTGCATTTGTTCCTTCTCTTTCAACTTTTCTCTTTTCTTTTCTTTTTTTTTTTCCGATTCAAAGCATGGCAACAGTGTGTGAAAAAACAAACAAACAGGGACATGGCCAAGCAGAGGAGGCCAGGGGAGGGAAAGGCAGAGTAAGTGGGTGCCCTCGTGTGTGCGGAGAAAGAAAAAAAGGGATGCAGGAACGATAGGCAATTCTCCTCCAATCACGAGGTGGGAAAGAGAACATGGGATGAAAAGGGGCACGAAGAGCTACCCCAACAGCAGGACTAGAGAGGGGGGAAATCACCTTCCCGTCATAACGTAGTCGAGCGCCCTCAAGCTTCTCAAGAAGACGGCCTGGGCAGAGGAAGGGCTGGCCAGGCTCGTCAAGGCGGCCGATTGGATCCTTCCACTTCCTCCAGGTGCGGCTGCGTTGGTCGACGTCAGCGGGGTGCTCACGCCGCTCTCGGCCGCAGAACCGAGCGCCAGCGAGCTGGCCTGGCCCCGGGAGACTTTGGGTTCACCCCCGTTCCCTTCGAGCTCCTCGTCGTCACCGATGGTGGGCAGAGGCAAGGTCTCCAGCAGCTTGTCCAGCTCCCCGACCAAGGTCTTGGAGGCCGTCTCAGCCTGCTGGCGCAAGGCATCGCTGATGATGTCCCTGGCACCCTCGATCGAGGAAAGGTGGGAGGCGACTGAAAGAGTGTGCTGGAAACCTTTCGAAGAAATGGCCGTCGCCAGCGGTTTGACGACAGCGGCGAGCTTGTCGTTCGGGATGTGTGGGGCCACCGAGAGGGTCGTTTCCAAGACCGCCTTGCTCTCAGTGGCCTCTGCGACGGCAGCAGGTTGGGCGGCGCCGACAGCAGCAGGGACGGCGGTGGCGGAAGGACCTGCAGTGGCCTGCTGCTCACTGGTGGAGGCGGCCTCCTGTCCTAGGCCAGTCTCTTCGCTGGCGACTGGTCCCGAGGTCCCTGTCACGGCGGCCTTCTCCTCGTCACCGCCCTCACCACCACCTTTCTTGCCAGCCTCCTTGGCGATGGCGGTGAGCGGCTTGGTCACGACGTTCAGGAGCGAGATCAGAGCGTCGACCAGTTGAGGGTTGGAAAGGATGGTTTGCTTTCCGAGCAGGCTGAGGAGGACGTTGACAGGCGCGGCTCCCTTGACTTCCTTATCCTTCTCCTTGCCCTTGCCCTTTTTAGGCGGGCGAGAGTCCTCGCGGAGGAAGAAGAGGGCCGCCTGCTGGTTGGAGGCGGCGAGGTGGGAGAGCATGTCGATCGACCTTGAGGCGATCAGGAACGGAGCCTCCTCTCCCGTCCTCGACAGAGGTGCGACAGAGGAGACCATGCTCTGCTGGCCTTGCAGTTCAAGCTGCTGCTGCTGTTGCTGGGCAGCGTGGGCGCTAGCCGGAAGAGAGTTCTGCCGCTTAGGGGTCGGCCTCGAAGGGGTCGAGTGGATCTTGTTGGCCTTGTGGCTCATCGAGGCGAACGACTTGTCGACAGCGCTGGCATCGGCGGTCCCGTCCGAGAGGATCATCAGCAGCAGGTTGAGCAGCTCGGCCCTGGTCTTGGCGTTCTCGGAAAGGTTGGCGAGCACCTTGTGAAGGCCGTTCGACTTGCTGTCCATCTGGGGGAAGTAGAGAAGCCTGACCAAGGTGGCCACTCCGGATCTGTCCAGCAGCTGGATCGCGTCGCGAGGCGGTGGCTTCTTGGCTGCCGAGCTCGAGGCGACGGCCTGATCCGAGCTCTGACCCGCAGGCGCGCCGGGGGCCTCTGGCAGCGGCACACCGTCGGGGCCAAGGGCACGAGGACGGGTCAACGTGGTTCGAGGTCGACCCTGTGAGCTTGCGCTTTCAAAGTGCCTGTTGTGATGTCGCCTGAGCTCGTTGACCTCATCCATAAAGTTGGGCGGCAGGGCGTCGAGGAAAGCCTCGTCCTGATCGAGTAAGACCTGGCTGCGGAGGTCGGGGTTCAGCGTGGCAAGGAAGTCGGCCGGGTCCAGATCCGCGGGCGCACCGCCTCTGCGCTCGCCGGCGCCTTGTCCTTCTCCTCCGCCGCCTCCTGATGAACCGCCCAGCCTCGAAAGAGCCTCGCGAGCTTGGAAGAGCCTGTCTCCGACTCTCCTTCTCGTGGTTTCCAGAGCCTCTTGCTGGATGACTTCAGCTCGGATCTCCGGTGGCAGGGCATCCAAGAATTCGGGAGCGATGTTGGAGGGCTGAGCCAGGTTGCTGGTGGCTTGGGCCGCCCTTCTCTCCCTCAAGTGCTGGTTGAGGACCTCCTCGCGCATGTCGTCCGGTAAGGCTTCCAGGAAGGTCGGGTCTATGCCCGTGTCGGTGATGTCGATCTCCTCACCGTTCACCGTGATCATGACCCTGGCGGAAGACTCGGCCCGGGTGGCAGCTTCGGCTTCTGGTTGAGCGGTAACTGACGATTCGCCCCGATCCAGCTCGGCGATCCCCTCCTGAAGCGAGTTGAGCTCGAGGTTTGGCTGGGTCTGCTGCGATTCGGACTCGGCTTCCCCTGCGGCACCAGGGCCGGCCTGCGGTTCAGCCTCAGCCATCTCGACATCCTCCGAGGCAGGGGCTGCAGGGGCTGCGGGAACCTCGGCAGGAGCGGCTCGAGGTGCAGAGGCGTCTTGAGCCTGCTGGGCCTCACGCCGCTCAGGTTCTGTGACGACGGTGGCCGCACTCTGCTGGTGTTCCTCCACCTCCCTCGCCCGCTGCTCCTCTTCGAGCCGTCGGATCTCAGCCTGCGTCTCCTCAATCTCCTTTTGCTTTTCCGCCGCCATCTCCTTCTTCCTTTCCAACTCGGCCGCCGTCTCCCTCTGCGCCTTGGCCCATTCCTCCTTCTTCTTGCGCTCGCGCTCCTGGTGAGCCTTGAAAGAAGGTATAAGGGCGTTGATGAGGTGTGCCTTGAGCCTCATGCAGCGTTCGCTTCCGAGGTTGGCACTTGGATGGAGGATTCTAGCCTCCTCAGCCCACCTGGTCGATGTTGGCATGGGGGTGAAAGCCTGGGCGGCGGCGAAGAGGTCTCCTCGACCGCTCCTAGCCTCTCGTTGGGCACTGGCCGCCGGAGGGCGGCGAACGACGTTGTTCATTCCAGGGAGCCCTCGGCCTAGTTCGACGCCATCAATGTGCATTCGGGGAGCGTGGCTGCCATCGGCGCTCAGCTCGATGCGAATGTCCGAGGTCTGGCCCCGGTTGAGTAGGGTCTCGAGGAATTGCATCGCACCGCCTCCGACGAGGTCTTCGATCGACTGGGCCCAATCGGCGTATCCAGCCTGCTGTGGGTCGAACGCGTTTCCGCCCGCCCGCCTGGCGGTGCGGTGATGATTGGCAGATGCCGACGTGTCACCAGCCTCTGGGACGTCGACGAGGAGTGGATGCGATGCTACGTCGTCCAGGGTCTGGATACCGCGCCTCTGCCCTAGGATTTCGCCGTCCAGGTCGAGCAGCCGCGGCCGACGGTGACCCGACCCAGCTGCGAGGATGTCGTTGCCGTTGGCGATGAAAAAGTTGGGTGGAAGCATATGGGAGGCTCCTAAACGACCAAAGCCGCTTCCTCCCCTTTCCGTGCGGGCTTCCGGTACCCTAGTCCATCCCCAGTTGGCTCCGAAACGATCATCGGGCTGGTTGGGTCCGCCAATGATGTCGTCCGCTAGCTCGAGGTGTGAAAGCTCATCGTGATCGTAATGGTCGTCGATCGACTCGTCATCCTCCATCATCTCGGCCTCCTCTTCGTCCATGATGTCGTGCGCTTCATCATCAATAGCCCCATCGAGGCCAGCGTCGTGCTCCATGGCTTCCATAGCATCCATGATGCCTTCCGCATGGCCGTCGTCATCGTCATCGAGGACGAAGTCGAGAGGCTCGTCTTCGCTGAAATCACCTTCCTCCTCGTCCTGCAAGAGTCGTCGAGCAGAGAAGAGAATCAAAGTTGCATCAGTCAAGGGAGCCAAGCTCGCCGGAGTTCTGGAGCGATCCGTCACTGCCGGTCAGCAGACACACTTACCTCATCAGTCCATTCATCATTTCCGTCCTCGTCAACCTCGGAACCTTGCGAGCCTTCTTCCTCAGCATCCTCCTCTTCATCATCCTCCATGTCCTCGAGAACTTCGACGATGTGCTCGTCGTCGACCTCTTCATCATCCTCGTCGCCCTCCTCGTCACTGTTGAGGATGGGAGATGATTGATTTCATGCCAAAGTTGGCGTCAGATCAAGATCGATGCACGCACGAGGCGGGAATGGAAAAAAAAAAGCTTTTTTTTAATAAAAGATAACTTACCTAGACTCGCTGCTGGCCTCTTCCGAATCGTACTCCTCCATGTCGACATCGTCATCCTCCTCCATCTCGTCCGTCATCTCATCGTCCTCGTTGAAGCCTTGCTCCATCTCGCCGGTGTGCATACCCAAAGACGAGTTCCTGTAAAAGTCCGGAGTCTCCTCCCTTCCCGGAATCTCGTCATCGTCCTCGTCGTCATCGTCGTCCATAGAGTAATCCGTTGAGACCATGCTCTCCTCATCCGAGTCAACGACAGCAGCGGCTGCTGCAGCGCCGTCCTTGTCCTTCCTCTCCGCCTTGCCCATCTTGTTGGCCACCTTGGTGAGGTGCTGGAGCGGTTTCAGGATCGCGTCGAGCAGGTTCTTCACCGAAGGCAGGTTCAAGTCGACGTCTGCCAGAGCGCTGGTGAGGACGTTGACAAAGTTCTTCTCGAGCATCGTCTTGGCCATGTGCAAGGTGAGATCCTCGGTCTGCTTGCCAGCGTGGCTGTTGGGCCGGGCCGTCAAGAGTCTGTAGCAGAGGTCGGCGAGGGCGTAGAGCCTTCCGTACCTGATCTCGATGGGCTCGGTCGAGACCGAGGCATCCTTGATGGCTTTGGCCACGGCGTCCAGCACGACCTTTCTGACGTTGATCAGCTCCACGGCCACCTCCTTGACGTCGGTGTGAAGAGTGATGTCAGCCGTCAGCGCGACGATGACCGACATGGCCCAGTTCGACTGGGCCATCCTCTTGCGAAGCTCGGAATGCTCGTACTTTTGCAAAAAGCCTGCGGGGACCATGTCGGAAAGGAAGAAGTTGAGTACGCCCATCCTAGGTCGATGAGGGGTATGCGGCTCCCTAGCATGCTGTCCAGCACTGGTGCCAACAGCCGAGGCGGCGGCAGCGTTGCCGAAGAGGCGTTTCTTGCTAAAGTTGATGAAGGAGACCTTGCAGGACGTGTAGGAAGAAAGGAGCTCGGTGAGACACTGCATGATGAAACAGGTGTAGAAGTAGGTCGAGTCTTCCTCCTCGCTCGCCACCTTGCTCTCGTCTCCCGAAGCCTCGTTTGTCGCGCCGCCTTGGTTGGCCTCAGAGATTGCTTGGTCGCCTACGACGGCAGCAGTCTGTGGGCTGATCGCGGGCTTTGGCAGAGCACCTGAGGCAGGAGCAGGCGTCGTGGTAGCGGTGCTCGACTTCTTGACACCAGATGCAGACCCGTCCTTTCCGTGCTTGAGCATCTCGGAGAGCAAGAACTGCATGACCGCGTCGAGCTCTTCGGACGGAGCGTGGGAGAATTGGGTAAGGGACCTGGAGAACTGGTCCTCTACCTTGCTCTCCGTCAACGGATTCGCGTTTCCCGCCTCCTTTGTCGGCGATGCGGGCACATCCATGGGCTCGTCGCCGAGCCTGAGGCTGGCCAGGCTCTGCTGGCCGTTGTTGGCTAGCTCGCTGGAATCCTTGGCGGCTTGGTCCGCAGGCTTCTCGGGGATCTTTACATAGCCTGCGCCCTTGGTGGAAGAGTACTCGGTCATCTCGAGCTTGCTCCTCGCCACTTGGAGGAACGCGTCCGGATCCCTGAGCGCCGCGTAGTCGAGCTGCCTCAACAGGCTGTTGGTGTCAGTGGCCTTGTTCCTTGCCTGGGCAAACCATCCCTGGATCTCTTGGTCGATGGTGGCGGAAAGAGTGCCGATGTCCTCGACGATGTGTCGCAGGATCATGACCACGAACGTTTGGCAACCGGCGATCGATTTTGGATCGGACGTGTGGAATGGCCTGAAGAGGGCTTGGATGCCGCCTCTCCTGACAAGGTTGGTGGCCACCCAGTGTCGCCTTGAAGATACCGAGATGAGCCTGTAAAGGGCGAGCATGTCGTCGCGGCTCAGCTTTTCGGCCAGGTCAAGGACGTGCATCGCGAAATCGAACACGGCGTCGACAACGCTTTGGTCGAACAGGGGCACCCTGCGAGCCGAAGGTAAGGATGTCGTGTGCTTGACATCTGACGTTGCGCTGCTGTCGGACTCGTTGCCGTTCTGAACGTTCTCGATCTTGGTCTCGATCGTGTTTTCGTCAAGCGCTAGCAGCTCTCCGAACACGAGCAACTGAGATGCGAGCCAGGACGGCACCGCAATGCTGGCATCCTCCATGGTGCTGTCCGCTTGCTGTTCCTGACCCTTGGCCAACGCCGACTTTGACCTGACGAGTTCGGCTAGCATCTGCAGCACGGTCATCATGTCCTTGGCGGCGCTGTCTTCGAGCTTCTTGACGACCTCCTCCTCGTTCAAAATGAGTGCAAGTAGCCTCAGCCTTATCGAGACCGAGTGATTCTGACTGTCGAGCGCTGCTTGCTCGCACCCTCGGATCTCCGCGAGCAGCGACGACAGATCCTGAGTGATTTTGGCAGACTCTGTGGCTGTGAGAAGGAAGGCGTCTTTGACGTCGAAGACGAGGGATGCGTGAGAGTCCGCCAAGGCCAAAGCCCTTTTGGTCAGATCCACCTTCATTTCGTTTCGCTGCTTGTCGAGCGATTCGCGCAGCAATTCCATTTCCTTGGCCCTGTCCTTGCTGCTGCTGACGTTGGTCTCGTCCTTCATCTGGGCGTCACCGTCGTTGCCCACAGGGTCGTCCGACTGAGCAGCGGCATTCGCTTCGGGCACGCTGCTCGAGAACGGGTTCTCCTCAGGCTCGGCAGCAGGGGCCGAGCCGCTGGAGGATGTGGCACCATTGGCTTCTTGCGCTTCTGATGCTGGCGCATTGGAAGCAACGTCGGAACCAGGCTCGTTCTCAGGCTCTGCCGCCATCTGTGACACAACCTCGGGGTGCTGGGAAAGAAGTAGGGAAAGGAGGGGGAGCGATGGCATTCAAGGGATTCAGAAGAGGCACGAGGGCGCGAGGTGAGTTTTTTCTTTTTTTTTTTTTTGCACTTTGTTTCTCTCTCCCTCTCTCCTTAAAAGAAAAGTGAGGAAGACAGGAATGGTTCTTCTTTTCCCTCCTACTCACCATCAATAGGTACTCGGTAGCAGCGCTCAGGTTGCCTTGGGACCGGCTCAAGGCGTGCCGAGCGGCATTCCTGGGGAAGCCCATGTCGGTCAGCTGCCGGATGTGGTTCTCGTCCACGACCGAGGACGGCGGTGGCCTCCTGATGGCCCCGAAGGCGCTTGCGCTCAGCCCGGCTAACGCGGCGGGGAGCCCGGAGCCCAGAGTCATGTGCGTCCCGGTCGTCTTCTTCGGGGCGGGCGCGGTTTCGGATTGGGCCCTGAGGATCGCCAGGATCGTCTGGATCACGAGGCGGTTGACGGCGACGGGAAGCTTGCACAGCCAGGGCTTCTCCCAGGTCTCTCTCGCTACGGGTAGGACCAAAGACCGGAGTTTGACAACGTAGTCGTGTGGCTCGAACGAGTCCGAGGGGGTGCTCTCCTTGATCAAGTACGTGCTCTGCGCCGAATCGACAAGGCCCTTCGCCGAGGTGAGTTTCTGGAAGAGGGTCATGGCGGTCTTGAGTCCGTGGCAGGCGTGCCCAATCCGGATCGCTGCGACGGGATCCTGAGGTGAGAGCAGGTTCCTGGTCACGTCAAAGTTCTGGTCCAGCTCGTTCGTGAACTTGCGGTAGAGCTCGAACAGGGCTTGGAGGCCTTCCGCCTTCTCGAACGCGACCAGGACGAGCGTGTGAACCGACTGGGCAGAGGAGCGCTCGTCGAAGAGCATTTGGTGAATCTGCCCGATCATGATCGTCGTGAACGCGTAATTGTTGGACATGTTCTGCGACTGGGGCAGCTCGAGATTGTTGAGAAGGATCTGCGCGATCTCGGTCGAGCACTGCTGAGCAGCCTTCTTGTGGGCGCTGTCCTGGGTTCTCCTGGGCACCAGCAGGTGGACCGTCTCCTTGAAGAAGGAGGACAGCGAGACGGGGATCTGGGAAGCGATGTAGCGAAGTGCGATGGCGTTCCTGGTCTTTGGGTCCTCTGGGTCGGCAACAGCGGCGGAAGCGACGGCGCCGCTGCCCACATCGACTCTTCCTTCTGCTGAAGGAGCGAGGGCGCCAGCGTCGGCCTGTCCCGGAGTCGCGAGAGGCGTGGCGCCGGAAGGAGCTGGGCCGAGGAGGCTATCCGGAACTCCGCTCTCTTGGGCGAGGGCCGACTCGCTGCTGCTGTCCTGCGCTCTGCCCTCCTGCTGCTTCCCGGCCTTCTTGGTGTCGGCGCTCCTCGGGGGAGGGACGACGGCTTTGAGAAGCATGCTCTCCCAGGCGGCCGCCCTCAGCAAGCGGCCAAGCTCGGCGATGCTCACCGTACCACCCGCAACGCTGGCATTCAGGGTCTGCAAGAAGGTGGACGGCATCTTGTGTCCGGCGTAGGTGAAGGTCTGGCAGATGTCGGAGAGAAGGTGGGTCCTTGAATTGAGACTGACCAGCTTGCGGAAGGTGGCGTTGGCTCGCTCGAGCTCATCCCCCTCCGCACGAGGTTCCAGCAGCGGCACGAGCTGAGCCTTGCCGTCCTTGGACTCCCAGATGGACCCGGTCTCGTCTAGGGCGACCTTGACGTCCTTCAGGAGCGCCATCAGGACCGAGCTTGGGCTGATCTCCGTCATGTACCGGATCAGGGTGACAAGCGAGTCGGCAGTCATCGAGGCCGAAAAGTCGTACGGAAGGCACGGCAGAGAGTAGAAACCGAGAAGCCTGTGGAGGCCGTCCGACTTGAGGAAGTCCTTGCAGTGGGACGTCGTCTGGAAAAGGCCCTCGAGGAACCGAGCGGTGACGTCGATCGAGGCGACGATCGAGTTGGTCTCCTTGTTGGCCTCGTCCTTGCGGATCACCTCCGGCTCCTCGTTCATGACGTCAGCCATGGCGATCGTCTGGACGCCACCGGCTGCATTGGGCTGACTGAGGCCGCCACCGGTCGGGGCCGAGGAGGGCACGGGCACTGGCACTTCGTCCGTCGCTGGCACCGGTGGAGGCACTGCCAGGAGGCTGTAACACGACCGTGCGGCCGGAGCCTCGGGAAGCTGGAACGACCTGCCCTCCCTCTCGATCGTGTTCAGGCACTCCATGATCGAGTCCATGACCATCTGCTTGGTGCTGGGCTGGTGGCGGATCAGCTCGTCGATCGAGGAGCCAAAGATGCTGGCGTTGTCCCTGTCTTGGAGGACCTTGTTGTGGCGAGCCGAGGTGAAGAGCGAGAAGAGCTTGGGGATGACCCTTCTCGAGTTGAACATGTCGAGACCGGCCTGGTTCAAGCAGAGGGCCCCCACAGCGTTCGGGATGGACGCCATGACCTCAAAGTTGGCCTCAATGTCGTCCTCGACGGCGGCGTAGAAGGCCTCGGGGAGCTTGTGCTCCTGGATCGTGGTCAGCGAAGTCGGCTCGTTGTGAACAAAGGTGGCCATGATGTTGATGGCGTACGAGAGGATCTGGGGTCCGAAAACGGCTCGATGCTCAAGGATCTTCCTGAGCGACTTGAGAAGCGAGCTGTCGATCAGGTTGCGCAGGCCATCGGCGGTCCCGGTCGAGGACATCATGTGCGAGATGGACTTGAACATGTTCCTCAGCAAGGAGGCGCGGCCGAAAGCCAGCTTGCCGTAGAGGTTGTCCGGGCCCGGCTGGTTGAAGACACTGTCGTCCATGCTTTGCTCCGAGGCATCCTCAATGTCGCGGTCCACCTCCTGCTCGATTCGATCGACCAGAACGACCAGCCCCTGCGCGCCGCAGAAGAGCTGGAACGCAGGTGGGTAGGCGTAGATGACGCTGTCGATCAGTCCGATCGCCCTCGAGACCGTCCTCTGGACCATGTACGTGTTCGGGTTCTGCACCTTGACCAAGTCTACCAAGATAGGGACGAGCCCTGCGCCGACAATCATGCCGCTGCCGGCTCCCGTCGAGGTGACGAAGGCGACAAAGCCGAGCAGGCTGTCGACAAAGTGGTCGCCCTGCTTGGGTTGATCGGTAGAGAGGTCGTCGACCAGGTTTCGCAGGACGCTAAGCAGGATGCCGTGGTTGACCGAGACGTTGACAGAGCTGAGGACTTCGTTGAGCTTGGCTCGGTACCTTCCGAGCCCGTCGAGGGCGTACAAGGCACCACTCTGGACCAGCGCATCCATCTGCTTGGAGGGCTCGAGCAGAGCTGCGACACGATGGACCAGATCGGGCTCGTACAGGAACATCTGAGTTGAGGCGATCGACTCGGGGACAATGTGGCCTGCGCAGGTGAAGTCAAGAGGGGGCGGGGGGTCAAGAGTTCGTCAGCGCTTTTCTTTTCCTACAAACTTTCGTTTCCTTCCCTTTCCCTGTTCGCCACACCTCGCCTTCGATAGTCCTCTTCGACGGCCGGACCGTTGGGGAGCATCGCTCACTCACAGTAGCAGGCGATGGCCAGGAGCCTACAGATCAGAAGCTGACGCCGCGAGTCCGGATCCGGCAAGCACATGGCCAACCGAATCTTTTGGAAGAGCTCAAAGTGCTCTCCCGGCGGGATGCCGTGGGCCTCCACAGCGTCGGCGAGGAGATCCATCGCCGTTTTCCCCTGCTCAGTCACCCTACCCAAGTCGACGGTCGTCAGACCTTCGCGTTTGGCCAACGTCGACGGCCCTTCGCCACGGTCCTGTGGCTGGTTCTGCGGGTGAGGTGTCGAGAGCCCAGCAGAAGCCGATGAGCTGGCGACGGCAGCAGGTCTGCCGTCCCTGGCCCTGGGTCTGGTCGGTGTGCTGAGGGCAACTTGAGTGGCATCGTCTTCGACCGCTCCTTGATAGGAAGCGTTGCCTGCGCCTCCCGCTGCGTCGACCGACGTGTGGCGCTTGTAGAACTGAAACTTGACGGTCAAGAGCTCCGGGGGGATGGCTGTCCCATCCTTGGCAAAGTCGACAAGGCTCAGGCCGTGCTCGCGAGGTGGCCAGCACATGGCCAAGGTGGCGAGCCTGTCTTTGGAATGGTGAAGCTCGTGGTGATGCCGGCTGCCGCTCTGGCTGCTATGTTGCTGCGCTGGCCGGAGAAGGAGCCGGAGGGTAGCCTCGAGGACGTCCAGGTCGGGTGTGAAAAGGAGGGCATTCAGGTGCTGAAAGGGGTTCGTCGACCCAGGAGGAAGGGGACGCGATGATCGAGCGGGTAAGCATGCTAGCTGGCAACGGTCAAACTCTCTCTCGTCAAGGGGGGAGGAGGAGGGGGTGAAAGTCGAGAGTGGAAAAGAGGATGGGCAAGGACAAGCAGAGTGGGGGCAGCGGATGAAGAAGAGGGACGCGCGACCACTCACCTCATAAGAAGCATACAGCTTCCTGTTCGTGCAATTCTCGATCAGGAGCCTACTGAACCGGAGAATGCTGACGACGAGCCTCTTTCGAAGGGGCGTGAAGTCGTTGATCTGAAGCTTGCTCAGCTCGTAGTCCCTGCAGGTCTCCTCAAGGATCGAGTCAAACCTGTTCAGGACCTGGGTCCAGTAGTAGAGGTCTCCCCTTGGCCAGCACCACTCGGAGATGCTGTCCAGGATGTCTGGAAGCTCATCATCGGTTGCAGTCGAGACTCTGTTCAAGAGGGAGAGCACCTCGGGAGCCTGACGCGGGCGAGAGGGGGCGTGAGAGGATGGAAGCAGAGTGAGAACAGGTACGCCGAGCGAGAGGCACAGGGTTCCTCGGTCAGCACCAGAGGCAAGGTCCGAGAAGAAAGGAGAAAGAGGGATTCCGACTTACAGCAGGAGCCAGCCTCTTTGGAGTCTTTGTGATCTTCATGGCTGCTACTCGGCCTTTCGGGCCTGGGTGAAGCTTTGAAGTGGCGGCAGCGCCTTGAGTGTCTTTGTATGCTGTCGAACCTTTACCCTGTGCCCCTTTTCTTTTTTTTTTTTTTACTTCTTTTCTTTTGTTCTCCAAATCCCTTTTTTGGCTGGCTTTCCCACTGTTTTCAAGAGCTAAGCGAGAGGAATGAGATGATACGGTGGGAGGTAGAGGAGAGAGGCAAGGATTGTGGGTGGGCTGGCTTATTGGACGTTAGACCAGCGTTTTTGAGTGGCGAGATGGGGTGTGGTAGGGCTGAATGACCTTGCCTGCGATCGACCGGTGGCTCCTCTCTCCTGCTATGGCTCGCAAGCAGGGTGGTGAGGTTGGCTGATCCTGTAGTCGCTACTAGCTTGATTAGATGTGAAAAGGTGTCGAGAGAGACGCTTGAACACGCAGGTAGGCCCTCGTCTTGCTTTCTCCCTTCGAACGTGCGAACTGAGCCGAAACGAGGAGACAGAGAGAGAAGAAAAAAAAGGGAAAGAATAGAAACGAAATGCAAGGGAAGGGGGTGGAGGGGGGGGGGGGGGAGGGAAGGCGTGAGAGCAGAGGGATGGAGGGGTAAGAGAGGGAGAGGGGGGGGGGGGGGGGGGGGGGAAGAGGAACGGAGAGAAGGAAATCACCGATGCATGCAATCAAGATGGTGACCGTTTGAGTAGAGGAAGCGAGAAGGAGAGGTTGTTGGAGTAGAGGTGGAGAGGGAGAGGGAGGTAGTGAAGGAATAGAGGGGGAAGGTTGCGATGCTTGCGCTTGCCACTGCTCTCGAGCACACACGCACACGCACAAAGAATCACACCTACAGTACACACACGCAGACACACACACACTCCCCCTCTCCCTCTCTCATCTCCCTTCTTTTCGTGGGCCCTTGCACCTCCTGCCTATGAGGTGGTAGGCGGGATGGACTTCAAGCACCCTGCGACGCCACATGAATTCCCAGTGTTACACTTGTAGTCGAGCATCCATCTGTCTTGTTCGCCGAGTTACAAACTCGTCGTCGGTGCTGCTTGTCTCTTCCTCGCCTTCTGCCTTACGTGACCCTCTTTCTCCATCATTCTATTCATCTTCTTCTATTCATCCCATCCTTTTTCGTTTCTAGAGCGTGGCTTGAGCCTGTTGGATCGAGGCGACCGATCACCCTTCTAAGAGCCCAAGTGGAGAAGCAGAACAAAAAAAAAAAGAAAAGAAAAGAAAAAAACTCATCACGTGGCTTCTCACAAGGCTTCCCCTCCCATTCGATGGAAGACGAAGGAACATGGAAATCGCTCACCCTCCGCACTGGTTCGGGAGAGATCAACCAAGGTTGAAGGATATATTTTTTTTAAAAAAAGAATAATACATCAATCCTTCCGCCTCCTCTTGGCCAGTCGATCCAGCTCCTCCCTCGGGACGAGATCTTCGAGCTCGAGATCGTCGAGCTGGATTCCGTGCAAGGCCGACATGTGCCTCCGAAGATCGTACAGCCTCGAGAAGCGGTAAGGGCACTTGAGGTTGTCGTCGTTGTTGACCACCTCGCCTCGTGAGCCTTCCCCTCCCCCCACCTCCGCCTCCTCCTCCCCTCCCTTCCCTCTTCCCAACTCCACGATCCTGTCCCAAGGGCAGGACACGACCCTGCCCCGGATCTTCCTCCTCTTCCTCTTCGGACTCTTGCCTTCGCCGCACGACTCCTCTCCTCCTCCCCCTCCTCCTTCCGAATACTCCTCTCCCGTCAAGAGTTTCAAAAGCCCCATCCTCCTCCTCCGGACCTTCTCCTCGTCCATCTCCTCTTCCCCTTCCTCCGCACTACGTCTCTTGGCCGCCCTCGGTCTCGAAGAGTCCTTCTCCGGTACGGCGCCGCCTTCTTTCCTAAAGTACTCGTCGCTCATCTCTTCCTCCTCATCCTCACCTTGCTCCACCTTACCAACGCTTCGGCACTGCCGCCGATGCCTCACCAGCAGGTGCTTGTGCGCGAATCGCCTCGAACACGTCCGACATTCGTGAGGCTTCTCGCCCACGTGCGCAGTCCGGATGTGGACCTGGAGCGCGAACCTTCTCGTGTACGACTTGTCGCAGTGGTTCCAGGTGCATCGGAATGCTTTTCTCGCTCGTGGAATCGTGCTTCCTTTGACCTCTGCGTCGGTCGGTCGCTCGGCGTCGCTCTCGTCCTCCTCGCTCTCATCTTGATCCGTCTCCGACTCGTCCGAGTCCGAGAGCTCGATCGCCGCCCCTTCTCCTCCTCGCGCGCTGCTTCCCTTCGATGAGCCCCTCTGCTGGAACGGCCTTTTCTCCTCCTCCTCCTCCTCCTCCTCCTCCTCCTTCTCCCTGTGCCTCCTCAGGTGGGTCTTCAAGTTGTCGGCCCTGCCGAACGTCTTGCCGCAACCGGGCCAGGGACAGGTGGGTGGGTGGAATTGCTTCATGTGACTCTGGAGCGAGGTCCAAGTGGGGAACGTCATGACGCCTTGGTCCTCCTCCTCCCCTTCTTCCTCCGCATTCCGGCCCTTCGGATGCGGGAGTGCGCACGTGTACCTTCCCTCCTCGTGCCTCTTGGAGTGGCTCTTCCTCTTCGAGTTGGTGGCGAACCTCCTCTCGCAACCTGGGTGCTGGCAGGCGTAAGGGAGGAGCAACCTCCTTTCCACCTCTTGCGACGAGAGCTCGTTGCCCTCGGAATCCCGGAGCGCGACAACGCTCCCGCTCGGTTCGTCCTGGCGGAGGGAGGAGGAGGGCTGGCGTTTCCGCTGGAGCTCTTGCCACTGCTGGCGAAGGTAGAGGTCGGAATGGCTCTGCCTGACGTGTTGGCGTAGGTGCTTTCGCTGTCGGAAGGCGAGCTGGCAGCCTTCCTCCTGGCATGCGTATCGGAACGAACCCGTGTTGGCCGCAACTAGGGGTTGCGAAGGTGGACCTTGAGCTACAGGCAGTTCGAGATCACCATCCGGCTCCACGCTCTGGATCGAGGCAAGAGGGAGGACGTCGGGGAGAGAATGGCACTGGCGGACGTGGTTGGTGAGGTGGGATCGAGTCCAGAAGCTGGATGTGCACTGTTCGCACCGGAAGCTCTTGTGGCTCTGATCGAGGTGGGATCGGAGGTGGACCTTGAGGTGGTCGCTCCTCATGTAGCAAGCTTGGCATCCGGGATGGTGGCATCGGAAAGGCCTCTCGCCCGTGTGGGACCTTGCGTGTTGGGCCAGCTTGGATTTCTTCGAGTAGCTCTTGCCGCATCCTGGATGAGGGCATGGAAAGGGCTTGAGGACGGGTGGAAAGGAGGTGGGGGTGGAGCGGGAAGGAGGTGTGTCGGTGGAGGGGGTGATGGTAGAGCCTCGAGCGGTTGACGATGACGGACCAGGGGTGGATCGGAGCGAGCTGCAAGTGGTCGGTGGCGGAGTGGTAGTCTCTTGAGAGGCGTCAGGATGGCTGCCTGTGGTGGGGTAGGGGTATGAGCGGTCGGTGGGCTTAGCAACTCCGATTCTACACGGTCGAGTCGTGGGTGAGGGTGGTCCTCGGGAGGGAGGGAAGGGTATCATCGTGCCTCGTTGGGGGCGAGGGTGTTGGACGTCGGCGGTGGCCATGGTTGCGGCAGTTGGTATGGTGGCAGTTGGTATGGTGACTTTTCTTTTTTTTTAACCTTTTTTCTTTTTTTTTTTTTGCACGCCAGCAGCACTTTGCGGCTAGATGGGGGGTATAGAAGGGATGGCGAACATCGGAGGGGCAGTTGGAGCCGGCCACAGGGAAGAGTGAAGAGGAAGAGGAAAAGGATGAGGAAGAAATGAAGGAGAAGGAGGAGAGGGGATGGGAGAAGGGGTCGAGAGGGCTAGGAAGGATGAAAAATTACGAACTCGAATCCGAGGATCTCGCACGATTGAAAGGTCACCAAATTCATGTCAAGTTTTGGATATTCGTAATCACCGACTTGTAATCGAGCTATTCGAAAGAGGCGGTTTTCCGGGTCCAGAGCCAGCTCACATTTGCGATACCAATCGGGACTCGCAATACCAACGAGACGAAGGGTGGGGGTAAAAAGGATCGTGATGGATTATGAATCTGTAACTCCACAAGCAGACGAGTTGAAAGCGACACCCTGATCATGAATACGATCACTTCGACTTTCTACCCCCATCCATTGCAAAGCAGGATCATAGATGGAGAGGAAAGAAAAAGACCTCCCTTCGATCACCCTTCCGCTGACCAAGCATGACAAAGGGGCTCCCCTCCTGACGCTGTAATCCGCTTCGACTGCGATTTCAACTCCCTTTCCACCTTCGTCACTCGCTCGAGTGAAAGTCGGTCAGGTCGACAGGATTTTCTCACTTGGCTTTGACGCCATCCCATCCAATCCTCACCTTTTCCCCCCCTCCCTACCTGGTCTGCTGCTGTCCCCAACCCCCTTCCTCCACCTCCAACTCCCTCACAGGAATCCACACACCCCACTCAGCGCACCGCATACGAACCCACCCCCTTCCTGGTAAACCCAGCCCCCCCAAGAGGCACCAAGAGGAAAAATAAAAGAGAAAGGAAAAGAAAGAGAAAAAGGGAAATGTTCTGCGCCATCTCGGGTGAACCACCCAAGAACCCGGTGGTCTCCAAGCTCAGCGGCCTGGTGTACGAGCAGAGGCTGATCCAAAAGTACATCGAGCAGAACTCCAAGGATCCCGTGACGGGGGATGAGCTCAGCCTCGAAGATCTGGTCGAGATCAAGTCGAGCCCCAAGGCTGCCGCTCCTAGGCCTCCGAGTCACTCCTCCATCCCTTCCCTCCTCACCTCGCTCCAGAACGAGTACGACGCCATCATCCTCGAGGCCTACACGCTCAAGAAGCAGTACGACAACCTGAGGCAGGAGCTGGCTCACGCGCTCTACGCCAACGATGCCAGCGCCAGGGTCGTTGCCAGGCTCATCGTCGAGAGGGATCAGGCTAGGGAGGCTCTCGCCAACATTCAGTCCACTCTGGGGGCCTCTTCCTCCACCTCCTCAGGAGCTCCAACTACCACCACCACAAACCAGCAAGAGGACGTCGAAATGACAAAGGAATCCGAGGCGCAAGACGAAACCACCACCACCACCACCACCACCACTCTACCCGCCGCCATCCTCTCCTCGATCGACTCGACCGCCCAAAGGTTGACCGCAGGTCGAAAGGCGAAATCCAAGAGGAAGGCTCCCCAAGGTTACTCGACCCCTTCCGACGTCACCTCCTCCTACTCCCAGTTGGAATCCCTACCCTCCATGCACAGCACCAAGCCTGCCGGCGTCTCTTGCCTCCAACTCTCTTCCGACGGCGACCTCCTCTTCACCGGAGGCAACGACAAGAACGTCCAGGTCTACGACAGGAGATCCTCCAAGGTGATCGCCAGCTTGAAGGGTCACTCGAAGCGAGTCACCAGGCTGGCCGTCTCTGGCCTCTCGGACGCACCCATCGGACCCAGGCAGGATCCCGATGACCAAGCCTCCTCGCCACCACCACCGGCCTACCTCGTCAGCGCAAGCGAGGACAAGACGATCAAGATCTGGGTTCCCTCCGGAGAGGAAGCGTCGAACAAGAAGGGAGCTTCCGCCTACCGACTTTCCGACACCATCTCGACGCACAAGGCAGAGGTGACCGGTCTCGACATCCACCCTTCGGGCGAGTTGGTAGGAGCCGCCAGCAGGGACGGATCCTGGTCGATCCACTCGCTCAAGGATGGTTCGACGCTGCTCGTGGTGGAATCGCCCGACCCAAGTCAGGAGAGCGAGGAGGAGGCCAAGGGAGGGTACGTCTACGAGAGCTTCGCCTTCCACCCTGACGGTCAGCTCGCCGCCACGGGCACCTCGGAAGGAAGCATCCGGATCTGGGACGTCAAGCAAGGCAAGAAGGTGACCAGCTTCCAACAGGACCAAGGCAAAGTCGAATCCCTGAGCTTCTCGGAGAACGGCTACTACCTCGCCTCCTCCTGTCAGTCTTCCAACCTGGTGAAAATCTGGGACCTGAGGAAACTCAACGTGGCTGGTACCATCGAATTCGGTTCGGATCAGGAGGCCTCGGTCAAGGTCAGGGGAGTCCGATTCGACCCCTCGGCACAGATGCTCGCCATCTACGGATCCCACGTCAAGCTCTACGCCAACAAGAGTTGGAACCTCTTGGCCAACCTCGGACCGGAGGAGGGTGGAATGGGTGAAGTCACCGACGCCAGCTGGGATCACAGGGACGGTTCCTTGATCACCTCGGGATCGGACAGGGTCGTCAGGGTGTTTGGAAAGTCAAAAGATCAGGAGTGAAAGACGTCCTCCCCCACCCCTTGTCCTTGTTTGTTTACCCCCCAAAACCCATACCCCCTTCATCCCGTACTCGTCTTCCTCCTCCCTCCCTCAAAGATTTAATAAAATCAAAAGGTACGCACCCCCCTCCCCCCGACTCGTCAAGCTTTCATGCTCTTCTTTTCCCTCCCCCCCACATCTCCGTCTTCCCTCCCCTCTCGATGCCTGAGAGGGGGAAACAGAAAGAACAAAAATGAAACCCTCCCATTCCAAAAGATGCACGCGAGATCAAAGTGTGATTTCGGGAAAGTCTTTCCTCCATCCTCCTTCCTCCCAGGATATTCGGACGAATAGAAAGGTGGGGAACGGAGAGATGGGGGGGAGGGGCAAAGGCTTTCCTTCACTTCTAAAAGTGGGACTGGGGGAAAGAAAGGGAGCACCCATCTCTTTTCTCCGGGGCAAGAATGGTGGATTGGCATGGGGGAAAAAAGCGGAGAGGCGATGGAAAGGATTGTGGGTAGATGGTACAGATGAGTCGAGTCCTTCTTCTTTTACCTTTTCTCGTTTCTTGATTGAACGACGGTGACCTTGGAGAATGGGGAGGGGGGCAAGGGCAAAGGGGGGGCAAGGGTGAATGTGGCAAGGGGGGAGGAAAGGTCCATTTTGTCAAAGTGTCCGTCAGCGTCAGAGAGTGTGAGGTGGGTGAGAGGTTTTCCTTTTTTTTTTTAATCAATTGTGTAGTTCAAATGTGGGATTGAATGAGTCGATGAGGGGTGCAGAGAAAAAACCTGGAAAGTAAAAAA
>KZ820117.1:0-22185 GCA_003144235.1 Violaceomyces palustris | reverse complement strand
TCAGGCTCCGATCCAAGAGAGGTGAGACCAAGCTCTAGACTCGCATTTGGAGGGTGAGGAACTTGGGGTGATTGCCAGCTTCAGCCGGAGGGAGGATGCGTGGGGCGGTCAGGAAGGTGGAGAAGGAGGGGGAAGGTGAGCGAATGCCGAGGTCGGCAAGGGAAGGGAAGAGGGGAGGGTGGGGGAGGAGGGGTTCACCGAAGGTGGATTTGGAGGGTCGGTCCAAAAACGACTCGCCACCCTTCGTGCTCGGTCTGGATCGAAAGACTGCGGGTGATCTGGGATCATCATCATTCTACCTCCCTCCTGGTGTGCTCGGCTGGGAACCAGAGTCAGACGAAGAAAGGGTTAGCTGCTGGCCATGGAGGCTTGGACCGCATCACGACCCTGCCTTCTCTCGCTCCCTCTTCCAAGGCGACCCTCCCAAGTACGATTCCAAGTGACGTGCATACATGGTGTGCGTACATCCGAAAGTGATTCACGATGGTGGTTGGTACAAGTCTGATCCTTACTCGGTCCTTGGGTGAGAGTGAGGGTGAGCGTCAGTGAGTGGGAGTGGGGGGTCATGGCGCCGTCGTCCACCCTCCCCGCGCTTGGCGAGATGGCTGTCATTCGATTGTTATTGGATTGTTATTGCCGTTCGTCGTGGTGCGTGCTCGGATTTCCAACCATCGATCCAACCAACCCCCCGCTCAGACCAAGCCCGCATTTCGTCACACTGCCCGTTCGCCTCCCTCCTTCCTTCCTTCCCCCTTCCCCAGAGCCAACCAACCACCCGTCCCAGCGAAGATGGTCGTCCACTCCTTGTTCCCCCCCCCCCTCCCTTTCACCACAACGCAAGTCACGAGCTCAACCGGTGAATCCCCCGCCCGCCTCCTCCATCCATCTTCATTCGCAGTAGCATTGTTTTGGTATTCTCTTGATTTTCATTCTATTTTCCTTTTTTCCTTTTTTTTTTTCATCTCCTGCCCTTATTCCCTTGTTCCTCCTACCCTGCATGGAGTCTCCGTCCTTCCGCCTTCCAGCGCCGCGAGAAATCCCCCCCCTCTGTTGTCATGCGGGCCGGTTCTGATGCGATTGGATTCGAGTCCTTTGGTGGGTTGGTGGTGGTGACCAGCCAAGAGCGAGGGAGGCGAGCATTCTCCGCCTTTGCAGCCAACAGAGGCCGGACCTCGGCCAGCGTCTCCCTCTGCCAGGTGCAGTTAGGGTTGCTTACTCCTTAAAAAGTCGACCGCCTCCTTCCTCCTTTTTACCAACCCCCCCGTCCACTCTCCAACCCCGTCGATCGCGCCCACCAAATCCAAAACCCCTCACACTTCCTGTCCACCCCCCTCCTCTCCTCAGAGAACACATCCACCTTCCTCCCCTTACCACATCTTCGCCAACCCTCAAACGGAACCTTGTCCCCACGACGTCCACTGAACAGCTTCCCTTCTCCAATAGAGCTTGAACAGCTCGATTCCGTCCCCCTTTTCTTTTCATTAGAAAAATAAAAAGTAAAAAAAAAAAAACGTTCAGGAAGAAAGTAGCGTGAAGGAAAATGGCAGAGGCAGAAGTACCAGAGGTCCCGCTGATCGACATCCCAGCCAGGTTACTTGGAAAGGGAACCGGCAACCACCCTAGGCCAAAGCCTCACATCGACGAGGCCACCTACAGAGCTGAGCACAAGAAGTCGTTGGAAAACCCCGACGAATTCTGGGCAAAGGTGAGCTCCCTCCCCCTTCCTCCCTCTCTCTTTTACCAATTTTTTCTTGGGCATGCCGCGACGACTTGAGGTTGAATGAATGCTTTCCCTGAATTCTTTCCTCATCCTTCCCAAAAATGCAAATGAACTACAAACCCCCCCGCATCCCTCTCCTGGTGAACCGCATGATCAGGTCGCCAACGAGGTCATCAGCTGGGATGTCCCATTCAAGACCGTTCGCAGCGGAGGCTTTGAGAACGGAGACGTTGCCTGGTTCCCAGAGGGACAGCTCAACGCCTCTTACAACTGCGTTGACCGATGGGCCTTCAAAAACCCAGACAAGGTGAGTTGAGCTCTCCCTTCCCCTCCTCCCCTTTCCGCTGTCCCCTTTTCACTCTGGGACGTCAGGCAGCGCGAGGAGCGAAGGAGAGACGCTCGGTTGGAATGGGCCAAGGTTGGTTCCAGTCATCCGACTGACTGATTTTCATCATTTTCTTTCATTTTATCCACCTGTCTCCCCCGATTCCCGTGGGTCGCTAGGTCGCCTTCATCTACGAAGCCGACGAGCCAAACCAGCACAGGGAGATCACCTACGGACAGCTGCTCAAGGACGTCTGCCAGCTTGCCAACACGCTCAAGAAGCTCGGCGTCAAGAAGGGAGACACGGTCATCATCTACCTCCCCATGATCCCCGAGGCCGCCGTGGCGCTGCTGGCGTGCGCGCGTATCGGTGCCGTCCACTCCGTCGTCTTCGCTGGCTTCAGCTCCGACTCGCTGAGGGACAGAGCCGTGGACTGCGAGGCGCGAGTCGTGATCACCACGGACGAGGGCAAGCGTGGAGGAAGGACGATCGCGACCAAGTCGATCGTCGACGTCGCGCTCAAGGAGTGCCCCAGGGTCGAGCACTGCCTCGTGGTCAAGAGGACGGGCAACGACGTGGGTTGGGTCGAGGGGAGGGACAAGTGGTACCACGAGGAGCTCCTCAAGGAGAGGGCCTACTGCCCCCCCACTCCGGTGCTCGCCGAGGACCCGCTCTTCATCCTGTACACATCCGGCTCGACGGGCAAGCCAAAGGGCGTGGTCCACACGACGGCCGGCTACCTCCTCGGGACGGCGCTGACGGTCAAGCACGTCTTCGACCTTCACCCGGACGACAAGTTCGCCTGCATGGCCGACATCGGTTGGATCACGGGCCACTCGTACATCGTCTACGGACCCATGATGAACGGCATCACCTCGCTCATCTTCGAATCGACGCCCGTCTACCCGACGCCGGCCAGGTACTGGGACATCGTCGACAAGCACCAGCTGACCCAGTTCTACACGGCGCCGACCTCGATCCGACTGCTGCGAAGGCTCGGCGAGGAGCACGTCCGATCGCACGACCTGAGCTCGCTCCGGGTGATCGGCTCGGTCGGAGAGCCCATCAACCCGGAGGCCTGGAACTGGTACAACGAGAACGTGGGTAGGAAGGAGTGCGCCATCGTCGACACGTACTGGATGACCGAGGGAGGGTCGATCATGATCACGCCGCTCCCAGGCGCCATCAAGGCCAAGCCCGGCTCGGCGACCGTCCCCTTCTGGGGCGTCGACTCGGTCATCCTCGACCCGACGACGGGCAAGGAGCTGACGGGCAACGGCGTCGAGGGCGTGCTGGCGATCCGCAACCCCTGGCCCTCGGTGGCCAGGACCATCTTCAACGACCACAACCGATTCCTGGACACGTACATGAGGCCGTACAAGGGCTTCTTCTTCACCGGAGACGGGGCGGCCAGGGACAAGGACGGCTACATCTGGATCAAGGGGAGGGTGGACGACGTGATCAACGTCTCGGGCCACCGACTCTCGACGGCCGAGATCGAGTCTGCGCTCATCCAACACCCTGGCGTCGCCGAGACGGCCGTCGTGGGAGTTCCGGACGAGATGACGGGCCAGTCGATCGCCGCCTACGTCACGCTCAAGCCCGAGTTCCAGTACGACAGCGAGGAAGCTCTCCAGAAGGAGCTCATCCTCCAGGTCAGGAGGGTGATCGGACCCTTCGCCGCTCCCAAGAAGCTCGTCTTCGCCGCCGACCTACCCAAGACGAGGAGCGGAAAGATCATGAGGAGGATCCTCAGGCTCATCAGCTCGGACGAGGCCCACAGGCTAGGAGACACGTCCACCCTCGCCGACCCGAGCGTCGTGGACGCGCTCAAGGCTCAGCACGAGAAGTCCAAGGCTGCCAAGAAGTGATACCCCCCCCCCCCTCCCCCAGTCATGCCTCCCTGTCCAACCTTTTTGGTCCTCCGCCTTCCGATCTTTATGAACGAGAAAAGAAAAATGAAAAGGAGTGGGCGAAAAAATGCGGAAGTCAAGGTACCTTTTCCTTCTCTCTTTCTTCTACACCTCCTCTCGTTTTCGTACTTTCTGTGTCCTGTTTCCCCCCCCCCCCGGAGTACTGTCCCTCCTCCCCCCTTTGCCACCTAATTCAAAGAACGTGCTGGAATTCCATCGGATCACCTACTTGCTCTTTTCTTCCGAGAGGGAAGCGTGTTGGGTTCGGAAGGAAAAGAGAGGGGAAGGTGGATTATGGTACAGTGGAAAGGATCTTGAAGAAAGGTGGAGAGGGATCAAGTGGACGAGACGGAAAGAACGTTCCTGACGGAATCGCGTAGATCCTTTGTGGAGGCGTCCAGGTCGGGCGAGTAGGCGGTTTGAAGGAGGAGCTTTGTCACCAGCTCGTCGATGGACTCGACTTTTTCGGCCCTGATCTCTTCCTTCGACGTCGAGGTCGACGGTTTCGAAGAGAGGAGGTGGGTCGTGCACTGGGGGTTTGAGAGAGAGGGAGAGGGAGGGGTGAGTTCCTCTGGTTTTTACGTGATCCGATGATCAACTCCCTCTCACGTGAGGGAGAGAGGGGAGGGAAGCAAGAAGAGGTGCCGTCGAAAGGAAAACCGAAGGAGGGCGGGGGGCCAAGGAACACGAACCAGTTTGAGACCCCAGAGCGCTCTGAGCCACGGACCGGGACCGTCCTGCTCGAGGGCTTCGACTTGGGTCTTTTGGTGCTTGGATTTGGACCTGAGCTGCGACTTTGTCACCTCGCCGCACATTTCCAGCACCCTTAGGTAGGCCTTGTACGCCTTGTCCACCTCGCCGGCCGTGTAGAGCGTCTCGGCGTACTGGAGGACGTAGAAGCTGTTTTGGGGCGTCAGGAGCATCAGCTCTTCAAGCGCGAAGATGGATTGGTTGTACCTGCCACGGGGGTTTTTCGATAAGAGTAGGGAGAGGGAGAGGGGGAGGGGGAGAGTGAGAGAGATCAGCCTCAAGGAAAGGCATCTTGATCGAAAGGTTTCGAGCGATGATGACCCACATCCCGAGCTCTGCGTAGATTTCAGCGAGTTCCTGCCATCCTTCAGGGTCGTTGTAGAACGTGTCGAGGTGCTTCACCAGCGCATCGATGGCCTTTTCCGGACCTCCCTTGGGGTGCGACCTGGGCAACGATCTTATGACGGAGATGAGTCTCTTGGAAAGAACCTTTGAGGTAGGGTGAGCGAGCGACAGGCGCAGGGTAGAATCAGTCGAGGAAGCCACTGGGTCAATCGACGGATCAAGTAGTGATTTGCCTCTTCCTTCCTTCACTTGCTTCCTTCCCCGGCTCTGCTTTCACTCACGATGCTCGTCTCATCCTTGGCAAGCTCACTCTCGTAGTACTCGAGGGCTTTGCTCGGCTCTCCGTGGGCCTCCATCAACATGCCTTGAAGGCACGCCACCCGGGCTGAGTCTGGGAACCGGCTATGTAACCGCGAGGTGCAGAGCTTGGAATAGGTGAGGGTTCGAGGGGGTGGGGCGGTTGGGGAGGGTTCTGTCAGAATGGTCCCACCCGAAGGAAGTGATCCGATCGGAGGTAGAAGCTGCGGGTCGCAGACATTCAACTCACCTCTGCTAGTTCCCACTTTCCAAGGTCCATGGCAGCCATGCCCACCTGCTCGAGGAACGACCAGAGCTCGTCGCCCAGCTTGTTTAGCCCACCCTTTTCGATCACCAGCTCCCCCCTCTGCACAATCTCGAAAGACTTCCTGATGGGTCTCCTGCAAGGTTGAGCCGAACCGAGGTTGAGTTGGATAAGATTCCGAACCAAGCGGATAAAGAGGAAGCGACGTGATGGATGGATCAGCTTGATTGAACAAGGTGAAGAGGAAAGGAAGGGGGGGGGGAGACAGAGAACGACCAGAGACCGTACTTACTTCCTCTGCTCTGCCAACCATTGAATCGCAGCGTTGACATCCGTGTCGGATGAGGCGGATGAGGTTGAGGCCATGCTTGAATGTCAGGGTTCCTCTACTTGGATGCTGAGGAAGGGGAGGAAGAAGAGGATGGGTAGGAATCAAGTGAGGTTGGGAATGGGAAGGGGTGATGGAGAGGGCCAAGGTCGCCATTGTTGGCACCTTTAAGGGAGCTGTTCTGGATGGGCCCGAGCGTCACGAACGTGGAGAAGAGAGTCGTGATCACGTGCCGAGGACTTAACCAAGGTTTGGCTCGATCACGGTTTAGCGTTGGTGGGAGGGTCGGCTTCCACAAAATTTGTCCACTACCACCGGAAGGCGACGATATTTGCTCAAGCCAACCTATACCACCCATCCAACCCTCGCCATTCCTTCGACACCCAACTTTGCGCCAAGCTTCGATCCCTTCCTCCACGCAGGGACCCCAAGGAGAACCCAACCCTCTACGTTCCTCGAAACGCGACCCCTTAGGAAACCCCCTCCACCTCTCCAACCGATCACATTCAATCAACACAATGGTGCGCATCTCCAGCAGATGGAAAAGCGATTCGTCGATGGGTGGGGCGGAGGAGGGGGGAGGAGGGGTCAAACGGCGAAGGACAATGCTGGCTTCTACGACTAATCGTGGATCTCATACCAAAGATCTCGAGCATTTCTCGGAAGAGATCGTAGGAGCCTGGATGTGGAAGGATTGTTCTTGGGATGCAAACCTCGAAAGAGATGGAAGCGGGAGTGAGAGGGGATGGCAAAGTTTCGTCGCCACCGCTACCATCACTGACCGTTTTTATTCCCGAAACTTCTTTCACCCCGTTCCCTGAACCTTTCCTCGGCGAATCAGGGCGCTGGTCCACGTTACCCTTACCCCAAGGAAGTCTGGACCCCAGCCGGTACGTGTCCCTTTCGTTCCACGTCATCTTTAAAGGGGAAGAAGCATCAAGAGACGGGAGTTGGGGTGGGATTGATGGATTCCCATTTCGAGCCCTTTTCCTGTCCCGCTCACTGCTTACGACCTCCCTTTCTTTGCCTCTCTTTCCTCGATTCCGAATAGGCGGCTGGTGGACAAGGTGAGTTGTCCCTCTCCCCCCATTTCTCGTACCTACTTCAGCCAGCCCTACCCCACTTCGAGTTTGAACAACCCATACCTATGCATCATACCACTTTCCCGACTGATCGGGAGAGGAAAAGACTCGGGCTGGGACGAAGAGAAAGGCGGAAGGTCTCCACATCTCAGAAACGGACCCTTCCACCGCCCCTAGAATCCTTTCTTTTTGTTTCCTCTCCCTCCCCTACGCCGTTTTCTGACCCCTCCATGCTTTCCCCCCTCGCCCTCCCCCCCTCCCCTTTTCCCCTCCTCTTACCTTTCTTTCGAATCCAAACTACAAAATTGGAAACAGACCCACCAACTGGGCGACCAACACTGCCGTCTGCGCGGTGGGGATCGCCGTCGCAACCTACACCGTGTGGCAATACAGCGCCGAACGCGAGGTAAAGTGTCTCTCGTTCCTTTCCCCCATCTATTCTCCGAGGTCTTCCAGACCCCACTCCCCCACTCCAGTTGTCGAAAGGAGCGGGGGCGAAAGGGGGAATTTGGTGAAAGAAAGGAAAGAAAAAAAAGCTGATAAACCACGCCGACGCATCTCTTTCCCGTTCCCTTCGCACAGTGGAGACACAACCCACCAACCAAGCCTATTCCATCCATGGCGGTGAGTTGAAGCGGAAGAGCTGGTGTCATCGATTCATTCATTTCCTCGCAACCTGTGCCGCGCTCGTTGCCCGATTCCCAATCATCGTTCCCCCCTCCTCCGCATTCTTTTCCACGTGTTTTCAACCTCGCTCGTTTCCGTCCACCGACTGACGATCTTCGTCTTTCCTTCCGTCACTGGGGGGATTCCCTTTCGCGCGCACTCTCATCCCAGTGGGCAAAGCAGTTCAAGGATGGCGAGATGAAGGTCAAGGAGCCATGAGGGTGAGGTGGAATCCGCCTTTCCACCCTTTTCCCTTCTCGATCGTCTCCCTCGTATGAGTCCCCCACTTGTCTTTACGTTGATGAAAATAAGATTAATACTTCCCAAAGGTTAAAAAAAAAAAAAAAAAAAAAAAGCGCCCAACTTTCGTGAATGAGGAAACCTTGTTACGCCTGAAGGTCAGGGAAGTCGTTGGCATTCTCCATCTCCAAGGGTCGATCGGAAGTGGGTGGGGCAGACTCTCTTCGTAGGTTCTCTGTAACTTTGATCTCTTTCTTTCAAGCACTGGTTCAAGGGCAAGGAGGGGGGAGGGGTAAGCATACAGTTGAGGGAGACGGGGAATCAGCAGGAAACCAAAAGGGAGAGAGAGGAGAGGAGAGGATCGGTGCTATACAACGGACGGAAGGTCCAAGGACGAGTACAAGGGGTCTTGGAAAGGGAAGAGCTATACAGCGGCGGCAACGGAGGGAGGCTTATTTCGGTTGGGAGGCACGTGAAAAAAAAACATTGGGAACAAGGAAATGAGGATGTTCGAGATCGCTTTGTCGACGAAATGGGGGGGCCTTCTCAGATTTTTCTTCTGTATATTTTGCGGTTCATCGCCGGAGAGTGGTTGAAAGGGTGTTCCAAGGGATGCCACGGGTAAGGTAGGGTAGTGGCCTGCGGGATGGCGAAACGATCGCCATCATCACCTCCAAGGTCAGCAGGACTAGGATCGGGACCGAAGCCAGGATCAGGAACCTGATGTAACCAGAGTAGTGCAATGCTTTCGAGACCTGGCGATGGAGAACAAGAAAAGGGAGGGGGGGGGGGAGGATTAAAACAAAAAAGGTCAAAGGAGGTGCTTGGTCAACCTCTGGAATACTAGGTGGCTCTTTTTTTTTTTCTTTCTCACTCTCTCCCCCTTCCCCCCGCATCCAACCATCGTAACCTTCTTCCCGCCCCTGGGGAGAGGGGAAGTCGCACTACTTCGGATCTCCTCACCTGCTCTTTGAAGATTTTCCTCTTCTCACCCGCCCTGAGGCCCCCGAGGGCTCTGTTGGGATTCAGGTTGGAGGAAGGGAGGGAGGAAGAGGAGGACGAGGAGGACAACCTTCTTGCGAGACCACCCCTGTGAAGCGATGGGTTGGACCAAAGCTGGGTGTGGTCGCTCTCCGAGTAAGACCTCATCCTTACCCTCTTCCTCCTCGGATCCTCGCCTTGATTCGGGTGACCACTGAAGAGGTCGGACCAGGTCGAGCTTTTGGCGGGCGATGGCCTGAACTCCTGGTGACTCGAGAATCTGAGGTGGCCTAGCGCTTTCAAATCTTCTTGCTCCACCTCTTGCTCCTCCTCCTCTTTCAGTTCCGGAAACTCCCTCTTTCCGCGAGGCTGGCCGACACCGTCAAGAGACGGCCGCCATGGTTGGGAAGGATGATAATGATGTTGAGATTGAGGTCGAGGATCCTTGAGCCCACTGGTGGCCGATCGTCCAGGCTGCAAGTCGGGAGGTTTGCCAAAGGTGACGATGTCGACGATGTAGAAGGCGATGATGAAGGCGATGAAGTCGATCGAGGCGGAGACGTGATTCAGGAGAGGTCGGAGCTTGGAAGGGCAGAGGGACGAGAGGTTGAGGAGTCCTCCGCTGGAACTGGTGGAGGAGGAGGAGGGCGAAGCTTTCTGCTGCCCCCAAGCTTGGATGAGCTCGTTCATCGCTGTTTTACTCTCTGCTTCTTGACAAACCCTCCACACACCCACCCCACCTTCAACACCCACTCCTCAGCAAGGGACGATCCAGGGAATCGCGAGAACGCGGCGGTGAAGAAGATATTGCGGTACCTGTTGTTGTCGTTGTCGTTGTCGTTGTCGTCGTCGTCGTCGTCGCTGATTCCTTCCCTTCCCTTGTTTCGATTTGCATCCCTCTTCCACACCTGGTGGGTCGTGAATCAGGTTTGGCGATGGTAGGATGATCTTGTGGTGGGCAAGTGGAGAAGAGAAGGAAGTGTTGAGGAGAGGTGGAGGTGAGTCTTGGAGAAAAGAGATTGGGTGGAGGGAGGAGCGTCGGAGCGGGGAATTGGTTAGGATGGTTTGCCTGCCTTGCCTGAAGACCGGCCCTTCTTTGCGCTGGATCGCTTGCCATATGGCTCCCCATATGCCTTGCTTCCTTCCCTCACTCAGTTTTGAGCAGGATCCAAGACAGCAAAGGTGGTTGGGGAACGACAAAAGCGTCGTGAATGGGGGGCCGATCCTTGGCAGGCTTATGGCTCCGTCAAGGGTGGTTGGATTCGTGGTGGATTCAAACCCGCACTTCCCACCAACCTTCCACTCTTCCGCTTTCGTTTCTTTTTTTAAAAAAAAAAAAAAAAAGAAAAGAAAAACCGTCCTCCTCCCCTCCCTGCTCGCATCCATCTTGGCATTTTGTTAACGCTGCCTCCCCCCCGAAATTCACCCAACAGTCAGGAACCAAAGTCATTGACATCTTCAGGCTAGACGAAATCGAGGTTCTTGAGATGGATTGTAACATGGTGCGTGACATGCAAAAGTTGAACGGCTCAAAGAAAAGGAAAAAGAAAATCCCTTTACGTCCCTCCTCAACTGGATTCGCCCATCGTCTTTCTTCCTTTCGGGAGCTCCTCTTCTCTCCCATCCGGAGTTCTCTTGCTTTGGACTCCCATCTGGTCATCGTCCCAACTTCCCTTGCTTCAGCCCTCTTCCAAAATCGCCTTCGATCTACCGTCGCTGCCACAAATGATCAAGTTGCCCCATCTCCATCTCTTCCAACCCCCACACAAGACAAAAGAAACACACACAGACACTCTCCGGACACAAAGAGGGGCAAAAGAACTAGAAAGAGAAAAAGAAAAAGGAAGAGTCTTCTCTAATAGATCGGGATCATTTTTTTCTTCATAGTGCGAGTGGGTGGGCTTGTTTTTTTACGAGACATCAAAGAGTTGGGGAGTTATGGGAGGCAAGGGGGGAGGGAGGAAGAGAGAGGCGTAGAGACGTGGAGGTTTAAAAAGTGGAGGGATCGGGTGAAAGAACAGGGCCGTTAAAAAAGGGGGAAAGGGAAAGAGAATAGGGGGAAGCACAAGAGAAAGGGATGGAGGCTGATGGAGGAAGGGGAGGGAGCGGGGCGGCCGTGGGCGATTGCCAACGCACGTTGTAGTTCAGGGAAGAGGCAAGGAGGTTTGATGGTTACATGTGACAGGAGTGGAGTAAGATAATCTTCTGTAAGAAAAGAGAAGAGAAGAGAAGAGAGAGAGAGAGAGATGGAACAAGGAGGCGGGAGGAAAGAGACAAAACTGCCGAACGTGGGATCAGGGGGAGGAGGGGAAGCATGACGGTGATCCTTGTCGAAGGGGGAGAAGATGGATGCCAACGAGGAGAGAATGCAAGCAGAGGAAGAAAAAGAGAACATAGCAAGCTGGATGGAGTCGGGGTAGCGCGGATGAGGAAGGTATAGGAGAGGATCGGAGAGCGCGACGCCCTTGAAAGGGGGGTTTTGCCATGGAAACAGAAAGAGGCTGAGAAGAACACCGACCAAACAGACCCCCCCTCCCTCCCATAAAAGGGGTGAGAATGGTGGCAGTAGGACTGGGTGTTTTCGCTGACCCTTCATTTTTCTTCCTCCAGGCTACCAGCCTTGCTCCAAGAAACATTCCGGCTTGAAACAAGGCTCGCAAGTGAGTCAGGCCTTTGGCTTAGGCAATGAAAAGAGCCCAACGCTGGATTTTGACCACCAGAATCGACATTCAAACGCGTCCAGCCCCGTAACGTCAAGTCGACTAGCAAAAGGGAACATGTCGACCTACGATAGTAAGGAGATGCATTCTAGCGATAAATGCAGGCAACATCGAGATAGCTTTCCAGGTTTGATGTCGCGGCTTGATCGCTGTTGATCCAGAATATTACCAGGCGACTTGGAGCAATCCAGGCCTTCCGAGAAGAGATGGAGCCGGAAGATAGAGGGCGGGTCAAGAGTTCAAATCGACCGTGATGCGATTGGTTGCCTGACAGCCGGGAGAACGGAGCTGTTGGTTCCAACCAGATTCTTAAGATCTTGCCGCCTGTCTCGGATGCCCTGGGCCAAATCTCCCAAGTAAGGAACCTTTTCGACCTGCTTCCCCGTCCATGCTTAGAGCCTTTCCATCGTCGAAGATGTTTGCTGCCGATCGGCAAGGCCCTAGATCGCCGCGCCCGCCCCCAAACCCCTTGCCTTTGAAGCCCAAGCATTGGTGTTGGACTTTTTCCTTTTTTTTTTGCCAGCGAGAAAACTGTCCTGACCCTAACTTCTCCCTTCCACAAATTGTACGATACCTTCGCCAAACCCAAACTGAAAGGGGCCAACCCTTGTCTGATCTCCTCCAGCCATGCCCGACTCCATCCCGTCAATCGCCCTCCCCATTAGCAGCCGGCTCTTGCGACCGCTTACTTGCTGTCGCCCTTCTTCTTTTGCTTGCGTGGTGGTGTCACAGGTCGTCCCATGTTGATACCTCCGTATGCGTACTTGACCTTTTTCTCCGCCGGCTTGAGAATTTGGAACGAGCAAAGGAGTGTCTCGTCCACACTCATCATCGCACCTGCATTGTCGAATTCCCCACAGTAGTTTGGAGCAGAGAAGAGGGTAACGAGTTGCCTCTTGGCGAAGAATTCGTATCCATCTTCAACCACCTGATGAGCACGGCAGATCAGGTCCATGTCGTGTTTTTGAAGGAACCTCGACACGACGTCTGGACCAAAAGTGAAAGAAACACCACGATCGTTCTCCGACCACCCGGAGATATCCTTGTCGGGATCCGACCACAAGAGGTCGCAGAGCAATCCTGTGTCCGGAACATCAGTCGGCCTCATGACTCTCCTGATCTGTTCCATGCTTTGGAGATCTGGCGAGAGTCCACCGTGCATGGTGAAGATCTTCTCGTCGATAATGGCAGCAATCGGAAGGCAGTTGAAGCAATCCGTGAACGTCTTCCAAAGCTTGATGTTGAACCTTCGTTTGCCTGCACGATAAAAAAAAAAGAAAAGCAAAAGTGCAGGAAAGATCAGGAAAGCGAAAAATGGGATGCTAGCTCAGGTAGTACTCGAGACAGTCATATGCCAGTCGTACTTACATTCATCGTAAAAGCCGTAAATTCGGTTGATCGACGCGCACTCGTGGTTACCCCGGAGAATGAAGAAGTTCTCTGGGTACTTGATCTTGTATGCCAACAAGAGGCAAATGGTTTCGAGACTCTGCTTTCCTCTGTCGACGTAGTCTCCCAGGAAAAGGTAATTCGCCTCAGGCGGGAAGCCACCGTACTCGAAAAGGCGCAGAAGATCGTAATATTGACCGTGGATATCACCTTTCGAGTGGTAAAGATTCAGGGAGAAAAAGGGCACAAATGAGGACAAGTTCGGAGAGTCAGCGCCTGGAACGGACATGCGCCATCCAGTGAGGGCATATCGGTACAGTATGCATGAACCCAAGACTCATAGATTCGCCGAAACTCACCGCAGATCTTAATGGGAGCCTCGAGCTCGAGAAGAATTGGCTGATTGATGAAGATATCTCTAGCCTTTAGGCAGAGGTACTTGATCTCGTACTCCTCCAGGTGGACAGGCTTTCCAGGCCTCGAGCCTCGAACTGTGTGAGATGGGGGGTGAGACAAGGTGAAACATCAGTATCGAGCATCTGTCGTCCGAGGACACTAACTACTCTTCACGACGACAACACATACCTTCCAATAGCCTGTCGATGACATTGTCAAGGTCAACTTCTGGTGCTTGACCATCAGCCATGGTTGTGATTGGATTTTATCGGGTCGTGAAGGATATGATGGAGGAAAGGGTTCTTTCTGGGAGAAGTTTTGAAGAGGAGCGGCGGGTCAGTTTGATTCGGGATCATTTTTTGTCTCCAAACGATCGGCGTCCAAGGACCAGGGGACAAGTGAAGGTGAGAACGTCACGCAGACGAAAGGGTATCCCACTGCCTTCTTGTCGAATGGGTTTCAGCTAGATTCTGCGTTCAGTTCCAGCTCCCACCCTCCTCTCTTGGGCAGTCTGATCTCGACGACCCCTTGGTTTCTCTTCCAGAATCCCTCGTGTGGATGGTAGACGTGGCAAAGGTTCATTTTTACATAGATAACTCGCTCCCCCGCAAACGGAGGAAAGGGCCAAGCTACTTCGAGCCTGCACATACGAGCGACGTGTTCCATGTGGCGAGCCTGGTGGATAGAACAAGCGCTTCGGCGATCGCTTTACCGTCGTCGGGAAGCGAGGTGCGAGATGACCGTTTTGAACGCGATTCCATAGCGGTTTCGCACTCTTCGTCCCAACAACCAGATGCAAAGCCGGCGACGTAGGCTCTAACCACGAAATGGCTCTTCCCCACCTGCTATCACGATAGCGTGTAACGGGACTGGACATTGCACCTCTCTCGATATGGACCAAGAAGCTAAGAGAAGGAATTCACCACGGGGTGACCAAATCTGCTACTACGAGGCAAGCGGCCCTCGCCTAAATCATGAAGGCCTCCTCTCCCTCTTCCTTGGCATCTGCTGCTCGCTCCCCTGCAAAGCCGACTTACCTATATCTGAGTAGAAGTGCAAGGTGAAAGGATGATTCGCGTTGGATCAACGATGATGACAGGCTGGGATGATGGAGGAAACAAGATACCTGCGTAGAGGGCGGGCGATGTATGGACACGGTTCTGCTTTCTCTGAGAGCTGAAGATAGACGAGGTTGGTGAAGATCCAATGGATGTACTGAAGAGTGAGTGTGACGGTGGGTGAAGGTTGATGGGTAGAGATGCCTTTATCTCTCTTCCAGCTCTCTCCTGGTTTGCTTTCCGTCACTTTCTTTGCTAGACCCGCAATCACTCCAGGATTGTTTCAGAGGTTTTCAGTTCGAAAAGTTTGGATTTTGCTGATGCTGCTGCTGTTGCGGTATTTGTTTGATCACTCGGTTTCTTCTTTCCTTTCTTCCCCCTTTCTTTATCTTTCCACTTCAGGTCGGATCTCTGTTTTGTGTGACGAGCAGACGTGAACGGGTGGATCGCGTTTGATGCCTTCTGTTACCTGACTTTGTCGAAGGGTCGCGCGCGCGGTACGCAAGAATGGAAGAACAAGTAGGGTGAAGGCGGAAGGATGGTGGGAGAAAGGGGGAGTGCGGAGAGGAGGGATGGTGGTTTGGTGGTGGAAAGGGTTTTCCTGGCTGGAGATGGTGACGGAGACGTTGTGTTGGTGATGATGGATTGGGGGCTGACGACGATGGCCGAGAGCGAGTGTAGTGGATGCCTGGAGCGATTAGAAAAAGTAAGCCAACGTTAGGGTTTTCCTTTTTTTTTTTCCCTCTCCCCTACTCGTCTTTTCTTTCTTTCTCTATTTTTTTCCTCCTACCCTTTGTTTTTTTCACCTTATCCTCTGTATTGAGCCTGTCGAGGGGTGGTAGTCGAGTTTGAGTAGGTGGCAGATGTTTTTCAACTTTGGATTCGTCTTTGGATTCGGGCGCACGCTTCCCCCCTGCTTGCTTTTTACTCCCTTTACCCCCCTTTTGCACTCGACCTTACTAGATTGGAGTCGTAGCTCCGACTTTATTTGTATTTGATTTGTTTCAGTTTCCGATCAGGAGAGGGAGAGGAAGGGGAGGCGCGAGCGAGCGCGGGCGGGATGAGCGAGTCGACTTGGTCTGGAATGAGCCCAGGGCAAGGGGCGACGGTAAAGGGTTGTCTACTTTCAAACTTTTCTTTTTTTTTTTTCGAAATATTGTTTTTCATCTTTACTTTAATAAAAGGAAAAGAAGATGTGTAATGGGTCACCACTTACCACTCATGACTAGGCGCGGCTCGGCGCGACAGGGAAACCAAGTTTATTAAAGTTTGCGAGCTGTTCTTCCTTTTGTAAAAATGATATTTTGACAATTGTGCCCATCTCTTTCTAAGCCATCTTTGTTGTTTTACTTAATCCGAAAGTACCGGGACGAGAAGCTTAGGATTAATGATTCGTCAAAGGTTTTTTGGAAAATGTATAGATTTGCCAAGTAGATCATATATTATGAGTATTTAGCCTTCGGCCTCTTTTACCTTACATGTAGGATAAGTAGTATGTGGCTAGCCCTTATGCTGCCATGTCTTTCTTGCACCTCAAAGCAACATAGTCGAGAGGAGGAAGGGTCCATGGTTTGTAAAACACGGTCATAATATTGTCTTACTACCTTCACCACCATCTGCTTGGCAACTCAACAAAACGAAACCTGGTACACTTCAACGGTGAGAAGCTAAAGGTGTTTTGTGAACCAAGCTCCTTGATTTTTTGGATGAAAAGAAAGTGAACGGGTCTCAACCTGCTTGGGCGAGGAATTTCGAAAAAGAAGAGAACCAACAAGTCTAAAGCTGCGTTGTTTGCCTATCTTTTCTTATTTTGTTACTCTTAAGCTCTCGCTTCCCTCGATTTCTCCATCTTTTTCTTTCATTTCATTTTTTTTTTTTTTAAAAAAAAAAAAAACTTCTGTGGCTCCGGCAACACCTTCACGTTCAGATATTGAAGGGTTACCAAAACTGGAAGATCCCATGTTGAAAATAGCCCACAAGAGCAAGCTTGATCCTCGACAATCTATTTCAGATGTGAGAGTGACGATGGATAGAGGTGGTGGTTGTGGTCATCTTGGTTGACAGCTTGGCTCCGTCGAGACCGTCCGTCGTCGGTGCCATTCATCCAGCGCCTTGATCTGTGCCTTTACCAATGGTGCGAGGTGTGGGTTTAAGATTGAGGATAAGTGATTCTTATATTTTTGCTTTTCCCGGCTTACCATCGTCAAGACTTACACCAATAAGTTCTTACTTGTTATTCTACTTTCTCGAATTAGAGAGTTCCTTTCTGAAACGTAAATTCATCTCAACGATCGTCTTCGACTGTGATGAAAGTAGGTCTTTGTCGAAGAACGGTCAAGTTTTTTATTCTTACATCGTTCGTGCAGTTCTTCCAATGTGTTTTTCTGCGTGTATGTAAAAGTTTGGATATATTATACAACAGTCTAGAAACGATCAAGATGAAGAGTTTTTTATTGTTCTAAGTGAGAGAGTACTAGGGTGAGTGTTATCATCTTTTCTTTGAGCATTCAGAGATGGATAATCCACACATGTGATGATGATGGTTTGTAATTAAAGGGAGGATTTTAACCAAAGCAAACGCAACCAAGATTTGGTTTCGGATGGCGGAAGGGAGGAGGATGCTTTAACCAGCCAAAACTCTTGTTCCTTGCCATCCTCGAAAGGGTGCAGGCTAGGGATGTGTAAATGCAAGCAGGCACTCGGGCCAGGGTAGAGGCTAAGTGGTAGATGAAGAAGAAGAAAGGGTGGTGTCAGAGCCAACGCTGAGTGCATTGAATCACAGTCACATGGTGAGTGTGAGTCAGAGTGTTGCGTGAGCATTTACTTTGGAAGGACGGTTCGGCGAGACTGGACTTGACCACACTCTAACTCCTACTTTTTCTTGCGCGCGTGGTTATCGAGACTGTACTTAAGGATTTGATGATCTTATTCGGGTTGGAGTGAGGCTTGAGTCGCGCTGCCATTTTTTGTAGCCAGTGGAGGATGTGCGATGATTCACTTGTGGGGAGCACTTATGGCTCTCCGCTACGTTTGCTCTGCTTTTTCGAGTGTAGAGCGACACCCAAGGCTCGTGGCCATCCTCTGATTGCTCTCCTCCTAACCCGAGTGCATCCTGATGCTGGTTACATGAACATCAGGTGCGGAAGAAGACGAGGGTAGAAGAGTGAATGATAGTGTCGAGTGAGTCAGCCCAACACTCAAAGGCGTGAACTACTGTAAGTAAAACTTTTTTCAAGTGCTAGGATTGTCGTTGCGCCTCCTCCCTTGCTACAGTAACGAAACGCGCTTTTCTGCCTACCCTTTGGCCGATCACCCCAGTGGTGGTGGGAAGCCGATCCACACACCCCGATAGGCATGCCAGGTCGCGTTGACCACCTTCAGCCCGACCACGAATTGTGAATATGTATGAATGTGAATGTGAAGAAACTGACTTCTTCTTCGCCCCTCTCTCTGACCGGCGCCCGGTCAACTTGACCTTTTTCGTGTGGCTGTTCGTACCTGGGGCCAAAGTGATTAGAGCTGGGACAGTCTGAACAAAGCGTTTTTTTTTTCTTTCTTTATCGACTTCCTGGTATTGAAGATGATTATTTGTGTTTCTCTACAACCCCAACAGGCGGACGATGGAGAGAGCACAGGGCACAAAACCAACACCCTCCTCCCTCCCTCCTCCTGCGTCCCCTTAACCCCTTCTCTTCCGCACAAGCAGATTCACATTCGTCACCCTAAAGATCTAAAAAAAAAAAAGTAGTAACGAGTTTGGATTATTATCAACGGCTTAGGATCGTCCAAATCTTGAAGTGATTCGCACACACGCACACTCCCCCACCCCCGCTACACCCAATCCTACCCCCCATTTCCCCCCTCCCTCGCCTCCTCGCGTACACCTAACCCCAATCTTGCCTCTTGGTCCAAACCACCTCCTCCTTCCTCCTTCCCCTTCCTTTCAACGTTCGAGGTCCTCCCGCCACGCCACTCTCCCAGGATCCCGACTTGACTCCCTGGGTGACAACCTCCACCACGCTGCAAAACACAATCTCTCTCCATCCGCTGGTAGACGACCAAGGTTCAGATTGTAGAGGAGTCAAGGAGGAAGCCTTCAGGTTAAAGGATAGAAGTTTAGGATCAAGGTTTACTTCCAATCTTCTTCCCTTACTTCCTTGACTTTTGCTTTTCCGAAATCTCGAACAGAGCGCGATTCTCTCCTCACCATAGACTTGAGACTCGCGAGTCACTCTAGAAATCGACCCAGTCTTTTCTCGAACAACTACCCGGTTTACGTTGAGAGGGACTCCCGGAAAGATGTTGCTGCCCACCGCAAAGCTGGCATCCTTCATTCAGCCTTACTGTAATGACCTCAACATCCCCCACTTGCCAGAGCACCTGCCGACCGTGATCAGGTCGCTGCTCATCTGGGTATCGCTCCAACTCCTCTCCTCAGGTCTTTCGCCCATCCTCTTCCCGAAAACCTACCCAAAGTTGAAAAAGCTCACCAGGATATCGTGGGACGTTCACTTCGTCGCCCTCGTCCATGCCTGTGTCATCACCCCCCTGGCAGCGAGGATCTGGTGGAAGATCAGGCAAGAGGGTGGCCTCAGTGGCCAGCACCCCCTCGCTGTCGACAGGCTCTACGGCTATGACAGGGAAACTGCCCAGGTCTACGCCATCGCTTTGGGGTGAGTTGCCAAGAGCAAGTTTCATGGCTCGTCCTGGAACTTGAATCTTCCCATTGTTCCTCTCTCGGACATTTTTTTTTCTTTTCCGCTTGTTTTCGAACACAAGCTAGAGCATGTGGTTGAAGTATGACCCGCTCACTCCTGTCGGACTCCTTTTTGTTTGTGTTTTTTTGACCCCATCGACACCCCTCTTGTCCCTCTCAACCTCAAAGTTACTTCATCTGGGACTCTTTCATTTCCATCAAGGTGAGTGTTTCTCTGAGCCGATTCCTCCGATCTTGCTCACTGTGGTCGATCATTTTGCTCACTACTCAAGGTTCTCGTGCTCTCTTTGGACATTGACACAGTATGATGGACCAGGCTTCATCGCCCACGGTCTAGTTGCCTTCACAGCCATGCTTCTCGTTTTCGTGAGTAGGATCCTTCGCGCTCTACATCTCCGCTCAGATGTCCGCCGCCACTCTAACTTGCTGCCATTTCTGGTGTTTCGGGTGTTTCGATGAGGGATGCAATGAATGCTGACTTTCCTATCCCCTGATCCCCTCCCCCTCAAACAGTACCCCGTCTTCATGTACGATGGTCTCGGGTTCTTGCTCTGGGAGCTCAGCACGCGTGAGTTGGCTCTCGACTCGCAACATATTTCCTTATCATTTGAAGCTCCCTCATCGCTCACCCAAAAGAGACGGCAACCTTCGTTATCCCTGACCCAAACTCCCGACCCCACATAACATGGAATCGAAAATGAAATCGAAATATAGCTTTCCTCAACATTCACTGGTTCTTGGACAAGTGCGGGAAGACAGGATCTACAGCTCAGTTGGTCAATGCTATCTTCCTGCTGTCATCGTACGTTGGCGCAAGGTTGACCTTTGGACTTTACAATGTGCGTTCACGGCCAGCCTGATCTAGTCCGCACACAGAGAGAGAAGCCGAACTGATCCAAGAGCATACAACCGACCCCCCCATCCACATCTTCTCTTCGAAATGCTGGGAACAGTCGATCGGCTGGTTCAGGTTCGTCGTCTTCCCAGCCACTCCTCACTCTCCACCGCTTCCAAAGTACATCGCCATCTTCTACATGGTCGGCAACGTCACCTTGAACTGTCTCAACTTCTTCTGGTTCCGAGCGAGTGAGTCCCATGGACCGAACGTCGCTCCCTGACCCATTTGCAAACATGAACATTTGACTGGCTGACACCATCCCGCTCGCCCTCTTTCTTCACCCCTCCCCCCCCTCCTGCCTCCGCTTCGCCCCACGATCCGACCAACCCTCTCAAAGTGGTCCGAGCTGTTCAAAAGCGCTTCACGGCCGAGCCAAAGCCGAGCGGCGGTCAACTGGACCCCAAGAAGATTGTCAAGGGCGAGCAGAAGGTCAAGGTCAAGGTCAGCGGAAGCGGCGACGAGCCGTTTGAGAAGGAAGCACTCATCGGGAAGCATGAGAAGGGTGAATGATGGTCGTTGGCGAGAGTGAAGAAAACCTCAACCCCCAAGCTCCCTTCGTTTCACCTTCCTTTCTCAAATCTGCTCCAACTTGCTCTCCTTCGGCAAGGATGGTTTGGCGCGGCAGGGATGCAGCGAGGCGTCGAGGACCTGAAATCGAACCTCTGGAAGCTTTTCCCGTGTGTTTCAAAGGCATTACGAATGGAGGAGTGGGGATGGGGATGCGATTTGGACCGCCTGCGAAAACGTATGTATGATTGATTCGATAGCGTCACACGTGAAGGGAAGAGATGGGAGGTGCATGACGAAGAGGAGGAGAGTAGGAGCGGGTCGTATTGGAAAGGTTGAAAAAATAAACACCAAATCAAAACCGAAAATGATGCGACGACACTTTATTTCAGTTGTGGTTTTGAAAGAAAGGGGAAGAGGGGAGAGGAGGGGATGGGGGAGAGGGATGGGAGTGGAAGGGTTTCAATCCTGAGGCTTGAGACCACGACCGACCTCCTTGACGGTCTCTGCGAGCGCCTTTGGGTCGTGGGCGAACCTCCCGAGGAAGAGACCGTCGACTCCCTGCTTGAGCTTTTCGAAGATGCCGGGACCTGCGCTGCCTCCGTAGAGGATCCTGACGAGGTGGTCGGGCTTTGCGTGGAGTTGGACGCACCTCCTCCTGATCTCGGTGGTGACGGCGACGACGTAGTCTGGGCTTGCGGGTTGTTGCTTGCCTATGGCCCAGACGGGCTCGTAAGCCAGGATGAGCTCGGAATCGTCGGGGATGGATTCGAGGACTGGACCGATCTGTGACCAGCACTCGTCCACCACGCGACCTACGTCTTCGGACCTGGTGAGCTCGCCCACGCAGACCAGGGGGATCATCGAGTTCCTGCAGATGGCGGCGGCTTTCAGGGAGACTTTGGAATCGTCCTCGCCGAACATGCTCCTCCTCTCGGCGTGACCGATCTCCACGAGGTCGCAACCCACCTGCCTGAGGACCTTTGGCGAGACTTCCCCCGTGAAGGCACCCGAGTCCTCGTGGTGAGTGTCCTGGGCTCCTAGGAGTAGGGAGGAGGAGGAGCATGCTGAACCACCAGGCAAACTTGCGACTCTAGAGTCCAACTTTGACCTGACCGTGGAGAGAGTGACGAAATCCGGAACGAAGAAGACCTGAGGGGGATCGACGAGTCGATCGAGGAGGTTGGAAACCTCTTCCAGGCTCTGGTCCATGTAGGATTGGGTCCGAGGGAGGTCAAAGTACATTTTGAACGAGACCCCCACCAGAGGTCTCCTCCTCCTCCCCTTGACCTCTCCCGTCTGGGCCGGTGGTCTCTCCTCTTGGTTCGACATTGGGGTGTGGTTGGTGGTTTGTCTTCCTTTTTCCCCCTTCCTCTCTAGTCTTACGGCGTTCGCACTCACTCCTCTCTCTGCCTCTCTCTCTCTCTCTCTCTCTCTCTCTCTCTCTCTCTCTCTCTCTTTGAGCAAGAAAAGGGGTAAAAGCTTGAATGGCTGGTTGGGTGGTTGGAAGGGTAGAGAGTTGGGCCAGGGTTGATTTTCGAAGGGGGAAAGGGGGAAAGGGGGAAAGGGGGGAAGGAAGGACCGGGGG
>KZ820116.1:6595-22188 GCA_003144235.1 Violaceomyces palustris | reverse complement strand
AAAAAAAAAAAAAAAAAAAGAAAAGAAGGGAAAGAGAAAGAAAAAGAAAAAGTGGAGAAGGTGCTCTTCGCGCCTGGAAGGTTTTGGAAGAACGAGAAGAAGAGAGGAGAAGAAGAGGCGCGAAGAAGGGGAAGGAAAGGGGTCGCTCGATTCCGATCACTCCCTCTTCCTTCCCTCCCTCCTTCCTTCCTTCCCTCCTTCCTTCCTTCCTCCCTTCCTCCCTTCCGTCCTTCCTTCCTCCCTTCCTTCCTTCCTCCCTTCCTTTGGCCTTTGTATTCGTTCCACACACCCCTTGCTTACGTGTTGCATCGCCGTGTCGCATCGGGTTCCACCACGGCAGCACACTGGCACCACTCGGACTGTACCCTCCCCCCTTGGTTCCCTCCCCCTTTGGTTCCCTCCCCCCTTCAGCGCCGTTTGGTCCGGGGAGGGTGGGATGCCAGAATCTTCCATCCGAACAAGCCTCCTTGGAGAGAGAGGGAGGAGAGAGGATGAAAGCGTGAGGAAGGAAGGGGACGGACGAGCGGGAAAGCAGCGAAGGAGAGCAGACCGAAATCAACCCTTCCCGTCTCTGATCCTCCCTTCCCACACGGGCACTCGCAGGCAACCATGCCGTCGAGTTGGGAGAGCCTGTCCAAGGAGAGGTGGGGAGAGGGACGCATCACCCTCCCTCTTCCTCCTTCCGCTTTCCCCTCAACCTGACCCGTGATGGTCAGCAGGAAGGAGAACAAGCCTGTCTGTGTGTGGGGATCGTCCCCGATGGCGATGGAAGAACAAGGAAAGATGCCAGTCTGACCATGTGGGATCATCGAGCGTGCGCATGTAGGTCCGTCGTCCCTCCCCTCTCCCACTCCACCCTAGGCGTCGATCGGAGAGGGAGGGAGGGAGGGAGGGAGGGAGGGAGGGAGAGGTTCTCACACTGTCAACTCTGCCCTCTCGGTCGGGCGTCGAGCTAGGAGCCCAAGCCCAACCCGGCGAGAGGAAGGAATCGATCTCAACTCTCGCCCGTTCCCCATACCCCGATCGCAACCCTCCTTTCCTCTTTGCGTCCCTCACTAATAACAGACCTCTCTCTACCCACCCATCCAGGCGACTCTTCCTATATCCCCCCCCCCTCTCCTTCCCACCTCTCTCGCAACTCTCCACCTGTGTCTCGCTCTCTCGCTACTCTCACTCGCTCCTCCATCCTAACCCTCTCTCCCAACCGAGAATCCTTCCATCCCCTTCGCCCCATCCTAAACCGAATCGAAATGGTGAGTCACCCAGCGATGGTCTTGTCGACACACCTTTCCACCTTGGGGCATTCGTGGTTCACTCCTCGCTCAACCTCTTCCCATCCCCTCTCCCTTCGTCCACCCAGGCTACCCAATCCACCATCCGATCCATCAAGTCGGTCGTCCCTCTTTTGGACAGGGTCCTGGTCCAAAGGTTCAAGCCAGAGTCCAAGACCGCCTCGGGCATCTTCCTCCCTTCCTCGGCTTCCTCCTCTCCCCTCCCGGAAGCCAGCGTCATCGCCGCCGGTCCGGGTGCCCCAGGGAAGGACGGAAAGGTCCAGCCGCTCAGCGTCAAGCCAGGCGACAAGGTCCTCCTCCCTGGATGGGGAGGAAACTCGATCAAGGTTGGAGACGAGGTGAGTGGCCCAACCTTGGATTTCCAAAAGACGGCGTGAGGAGGAAGGTGGAAAAGCAAAGAAAAAAGGGAGAAAAGGCTGGGGGATGGGATGGAAAGGGAATGGCAAAGTCGCTCCGTCACCATCTCCTTTCCTCTGTTCCCCTTCTGGAGGAAACTTTGAAAGAGTCAGGAGAAAGAGTCCGCAGCAAACGACTGACTCCTCCTTTCTCCTCCTTCCCCCTCCCCTCTCCTTCTCTTCCCTCCCATCGACCTTGCCATTCCCCCCTTCGCGCAACCAAAAGGAGTACCTTCTCATCAGGGACTCTGAGATCCTCGCCAAGATCAACGAGTAGACCTTCCCCTCCCCTTGGTCACTTCCACCACTCCGACAACTCTCCTTTTTCTCTTTCCTTGCGAATCATTGTACCATTCTTCCCTACCCTCTCTCGAGCACACAACCTCCTTGCAAAACTCTGTTACTCGTTCGGCACAAGTTTCCAACTTGCTTTTTATCTTTCCCAACGTCTCTGGACTGCAAGTTGGCGTGCCTCCTGAAACACCCTACCTCCCTCCCAGATCATGTTCGAGACAGTGGATGGTTCTGGGGGGAAGGTCCTCTCACTGATGAGGAAAGAGAGCCCGAGAGAGGAAGGAGGGGTTGAAAGCCGTGGTGTTGAAACTCTCACAGATCCTCACGCGTAGGGGGTTTTGAAGGTTTCTTGATGACGATGATTTTGCGTTCTTGACCATCTTTATAGTACAGTGAAGAGGGATCGGGCGAGTGCTTGACTCCTTTCCCAACCCCTCATCGAGCCTCCTGTAAAACTCCAACCCGTTCTTTTCGAAACCCAAGTCTCCCGCCATTTTCCCTCCCTTTCCCTTCCAATCGGGTACCCCTCCCCTACGATCCGTCTCTCCTTCTTCAGAGGTACGAGAGGAGGCGAGGAGGTAGGAAGGGGAGTGAAGGAGAGGCTTCAGGCGATCTCGTAGACGGCCATGATGATGCAGGCCAGCGATACGTAGGGGGAGAGCCTCTCTCCTATCCTGGCTCCTTTGAAGAAGAGGCCCAGTAAGCTGTGTGTTGGGGGGAGGGGCGAGAGTAGGAGGTTTGGTGTTGGGGGGTGGGTTGTTATTTTGGAAGAAGGGGTCCCGTCAACCCACCCGAGAGAGAGGGAGGGAGAGAGGGAGAGTGGATGAGGGAGCGAAGAGAAAGAAAGAGGGAGGGGGGGGGGGGGGGGGGGGGGGGGGTGATGGAAGAGGATGATGGGGATGGGTTGAGGAGATGAGCAGAGAAGAGAATGGTCATGGGTGAGGATCGATCTTTTCAAGCAGATTACTTGGGTGTCGCTAGAAAGGAGGCGGGTTCACCGTAGGCAACGGGATTCCCACCACCACCCTTCGATTCGCTGAGAGTGATCCTCCGCAAACCTCCGATCCCTCTCCCCTCCTCCCTCTCCCCATCCTTGCCCTCAGTGTGGTTGGAGGCGATTGGTGGCCCATTCCAAAAGGGGGGGGGGGGGGGGGGGGGGGGGGGGGGGGGAAGAGCCCAAACTCACCCAGTCTTATTCCTGTCTATCAAGGCTGGAGCCGTGGCCCTGACGTAGGTACAGGTGCAGATGACGAGTAGGATGACGAGCAGGAGCGATTGAAAGTTGAAGAGGGCCGACTGATGGGGATGGGCGGGAGAAGGAATTCGAAATGGGATCAGCGGGGTCATTCCTGTTGAAGAGGGGGGAAAGGTGTCACCCTCGCCACTTGCAGACTCTGCAGGGCTTCTCTTCTCACCATGGCTTGGAAGGGGTTTCGATGGATCGGTGGGAGTGATGGCGTTGGGGGGGAAAGGAGGGAGGAGGGGGGTTGGTGGTGATCATTCGACAGGAACCGTAACGCCTGCACGTAACCTTCCCTCCGTCGTCGTTGGCGGCGTGCACTGGCCACGAAAGAAAAAGAGGAAGGTATGACTTTTCGTCAAGACCTCGCAGAGCCAAACCAACAACCCCTCCTCTCCTCAAACAAGAGCGGGAGAGCGGAATCGTATGACTGCCACCCTTTCTTCCGTCTCGTTCACAGGTCCCTGTTTGCTGTCTCTCTCCCTCTCGATTCTCTCCCACCCTCTCTACTCATTCCCTGGCATACACGCTTCCTCGCACCAGCCGCTCCTTGCACCACAGGTCATCTCCTCCTGAACACTCACCCTCTCACCTTACCTTGCGGGTCTCAAGGAATCTGCGCTTGCCAGCTCTTCCCTTCTCCCTTCGCCCTTCTCCCTTCTCCCTTCGCCCTTCGCCCTTCTCCCTTCTCCCTTCTCCCTTCGCCCTTCGCCCTTCTCCCTTCTCCCTTCTCCCTTCTCCCTTCGCCCTTCTCCCTTCTCCCTTCTCCCTTCTCCCTTCGCCCTTCTCCCTTCTCCCTTCTCCCTTCTCCCTTCGCCCTTCTCCCTTCTCCCTTCGCCCTTCTCGCCATGGAAACCTCCTCGTCATCCGGCGCTTCACCTCCCCTCGGCAAGACCGACCCTTCCAGGTGGAGGCTCAGGGTCTCGGACGGAGGAAGGCATGTGTGGCACTACCTCAGCGACGATCAGCAATGCAGAGACTGGCCCCAGACGATAGAGGACAGGTATTGGCTCGGCCTCGAAACTGTGAGAGATGGCCTCGGAGCGGAGCCTTTCCAACTAGGCAGCTTCCATCCCTTCCTCGAGCCACGGGCCTGAAGGCCCAGAGCAGATCTCTCATGGGCCGGTCACTGAATCCGGCATCTTTCATCGCCACCTCTCTCTTCCTCTCTCCTTCTCCCTCTCTCTCGACCCTACTCACCCAGGGTCTTCCGGAGCTACCCAGTCCGAAGACTCCTCTCGAGGCCGCAAGGAACGGGATGAGCTTCTACAAGCATCTCCAATCCCAAGATGGGCACTGGGCGGGGGAGTACGGTGGACCCTTGTTCCTCCTCCCCGGTCTCGTGATTGGCATGTACGTCACCCGCACACCCATCCCGGAGGAATGGAAGGTCGAGATCGCAAGGTACCTGTGGCACCGAGCCAACAAGACCGATGGAGGTTGGGGAATGTGAGTTTTCCCTTTTCGTGCTTCTTCCTCCTCCCCGTCCTCCTCCTCCTCCTCCTCCTCTTCCACTCCTTCATCATCGTCATCTCTCGTTCCTGAACAGAACCTCGTTTCCACAACGAACCTCCTTGCAGTCACATTGAAGGTTGCTCGACCGTCTTTGGGACTGCCCTCAACTACACCGTCCTTCGGCTCCTTGGCGTTTCCGCGGACCACCCGATGATGATCAAGGCCAGAGCCACCCTCCACAAGCTCGGTGGTGCGACGGGCATTCCAAGTTGGGGGAAACTGTGGTTGGCCGTCCTCAACGTGTACGAGTGGGAGGGTATGAACCCCATCCCTCCAGAGCTGTGGCTCTTGCCCGACTGGCTGCCCATCCACCCTTGGAGGTGGTGGGTCCACACCCGAATGGTCTACATCCCCATGGGCTATCTTTATGGCAAGCGTTTCAGAGCCGAGATGGATCCTCTGATAGAATCTCTCCGTCAGGAGCTCTACGTGCAACCTTACGACTCGATCGACTGGCCAAAGCAGAGGAACAATGTCGCTCAGGTCGACGTCTACGCGCCCCACACCTTGCTGCTCGACACGCTCATGTCCATCCTCTCGACCTACGAAATGTGCTCGATCCCGCCGATCAGAAAGGCCGGCATCAAGCGAGCCTACGAGCTCCTGGTGTTGGAGGATGAGAACACGGGCTACCAAGGCATCGGGCCAGTCAACAAGATGCTAAATTACATTTGCAGGTGGAACGAGGAACCGGAGGACGGGGAGGTGATGAAGATTCACAGGGAAAAGTTGAAGGACTTTATGTGGATGGGAGCCGAAGGTATGATGATGACCGGTACCAACGGAAGTCAGCTGTGGGGTAAGTTGACCACACGTGCACACGGATCAGGTCGTCGTCATCGGTCCCCAAGAACTAAAAAAACAAACAAAATGAGAGGGAACCCCCTTCCCTTTCGCCACTCCCCCACTCACTTGAGCAGATACATCTTTCATCGCCCAAGCCTTGGTCGATTCCGGCCTATCCCAAGAGCCCGAGAACAAGGAGATCTGTTCCAAGGTCCTGGATTGGCTGGACCAATGTCAGATCCAGCATGACCCGCCCCACTACAGGTCTGCGTACAGGTTCTCCACCAAAGGCGCTTGGCCTTTCAGCACCAAGGAGCAGGGCTACACGGTGAGCGACTGCACGGCCGAGGGGTTGAAGGGAGTGATCGCGCTCCAAAACGGGGCGAATCTGGATCACAAGGTCTCCCAGAGACGGTTGAGGGACACTGTCGACCTGCTCCTAACGATGCAGAACAGAGGGGGCGGCTTTGCGAGCTACGAGACCATCAACGGCCCCGCTATCCTGGAAAAGATCAACCCCGCCGAGGTCTTTGGCGACATCATGATCGAGTACTCGTACCCGGAATGCACAACCTCGGTCGTCACGGGCTTGCTCACCTTCAGGAGGATCGACGACTACAGGAAGGAGGACATTGACCGGACCGTCAGGGACGCCACAGAGTACATCTTGAAGGCCCAGAGGCCGGACGGGTCTTGGTTCGGCTCCTGGGCCATCTGCTTCACCTACGCCACCATGTTCGCGCTGGAGAGCCTGAGCCTGTCCGGAAGGCACTACGACAACTGCGAGAACGTGAGAAGGGGCTGCGACTTTTTGATCAGCAAGCAGATGGAGGATGGTGGCTGGGGTGAGACGTACAAGGTGAGCCTCACGAGTTGTAGATCGGAGAGCAATCACCGGAAGTACTCGGCTCGTTTCCTTTTTTTTTTTTAATTTCCCTTTCTTTTTTTCGGGGGACGTCGTGACCTGACCCCTTGAGTTTCTCCATGCTTCTGCACTGCCTCAACTCCCTTCGCCGACCACTCCGCTCCACCTCTGTTCGTGTGCTCTTCACGGCAAAGTCGTGTGAGACTGGAATCTACACCCAAGCGGAAACTTCACAGGTGGTTCAAACAGCCTGGGTCATCATCTCCCTCTGTCACGCCAAATACCCGGACCACGACAAGATCAAGAGAGCCGTCAGGTTGATCATGTCGAGGCAACAGCCGGATGGCTCTTGGAAGCAAGAGCAGATCGAAGGTATCTTTAACAGGTGAGTCATCTGCCCTCGCCGCCCTCGCCTCACTCTGCCTGATTTTACGGAGACGGAAGACGTGGTTCACTTGAGTCGTTGCCACCACCCGAGCTCTGGCTCACCCCGGTGACTTGCTTGGATCCTGTCTCGCCCGACCATGCCCCGGATATCGCAGGAATTGTGAGTAGTGGCCTACATCGGTAACCCCTCTCTTTGCTCTTGCCTCCCTCCTTCTTCGGGCGGTGACACATCAGGATCAGCGCCCCCTTCCTCTGTCTTTCTTTTGTTTGTTTTTTCGGTCGCTTTCCCCAAAGACTCGATGCTGACTTTTTTTTTCTTTCCCAATCTCCCTGTCGACTTTGACTGCGTTCGGAATCGGAAAAAAAAAGGCGCCATCTCGTACCCAAATTACAAGTTCAGTTTCACAATCTGGGCTTTGGGCAAAGCGGCCAGAGAACTGGACTGGTCCTAGTGGTCACTTTTTCTCTCTTCCCCCTCTTCCCCCCCCCCCCCCCCCCCCTTGTTTTTTCTTTCCTTCTTCCTTCCGTCTCGCTAGTTCCCTCTCTTCCCTCCTCCCAACCCCCCTACCCGCATTCCCTCCCTTGGCCTACGTCCTTCCTCCAACTCGAGCCTCAGCACAGGATTGAACATCGCCCCCATCCATCGGAAAGTGGGGGATCCGCCTCGTTTCAACTCTACTAATTGTTGAGATTCTGTGCCTGTGCGACTTTTCTCCTGGCAGCCTTGCCGGGTTCGCGCCGGACATTCAGAAGGGATTCGGAAAGAAGGAGGGATGGATTGGGTTCTCGCCTCTCGCATCACTTCCTAAGAGGTCCCAAGACGACCCTTTCCCTTTCCCTGATCGACTCGTCCCTCTCCAACTTTCGAAGTCTCTTGTTCCTCTCCTTGACCTCTCTCCTCCACCTGCTCTTGGAACCGTGGTAGAGTCGAGTGAGGATGACCGAAGCTTGACCCTTGGTCAACCCATCCGAACTCGTCTCGGTGGTCCTACTTCCACCCTTTTCCGTCGCCTCGTCCACGCCTTCTACCTGGGAGGATCTTTTGAACCCCAACAACTTGTCGACCAACCTCGTCTGACTTGGACTCGCCCTCTCCTTCCTCCAACCTGCGTACCTCGAAAGGATCGAGTTCCCACCCCCTTTCCTCCCCATCCCCCTCAAGACGTTGACCTCGGCGAATCGATCGCTGGATCGGATCGCCGATTCGAGATCGGTAGCAAAAGTCACCAACCTAGGTCTTCTGAAACCCAACTTGAAAGCAACCTGAGATGGACCTCGTAAAGCCATGGCTTCCTCCCTGTCCGAAACCTTGGCCACGTAGTTGGATTTCCACACCTTTCCCTCCTCCTCCTCCTCCTCGCACCTCTCCACCTTGATGAACCCTTTCCTTGGGATATCCAAAACGTAGACTTGACCCGAACAATCCACCCAGGAGTTGTTCGACATCCTCTCCACCACTCTGGAGGAGGAGGACATGGCTCTCTGGAGTTCCGAGGGAGACGAGTAGTCGATGTAGATCAGTTTGGTTGGATCCCTGAGGTTTTCGAAAGGGTTGGTCTCTTCCCCTTCGAACTTGGAGGGAACCTCTTGCTGTTCCTCCGATCGCGATTGTAAGGATTCCACCGTCTCGTCTTTGGGGAGGGGAATTGGAGAATGTTTTTTTTTTTTTTCCGTTGTCAAAAGAAGACGACAACAACAAGAGGGGGAAAGAGGGTCGGACCATCTCTCTCCTCCCCTCTGCATCCAGAGATGACCACTCACCTTCGATGACATCTTCCGAATCCAGACCGAAGAGGGTGGGAGTGCAAACCACCCCCTTTTCGATGTTGCCCACAATGTCCAGGATGAGGCAGTCCTTCTTCTTGGTTTCAGGGCTCAACCTCATCCCCCTGCCGATCATCTGGGAGAAGAGGTTTCTAGACCTCGTAGGTCGAGCCAGTAGGATGCAGTCGATCGAAGGGACGTCTGCCCCTTCCGTCAGGATGGCTGAAAGTGGGTTGGGCGAGGTTGGAAGGGAAAGATGGATCTAGAACAAAATCAGACTGGTTTATCGAACCCCCCACAGAGAAGGAAAACCCGAGCGAGGGAGAGAGGCATTCTCACAGCAATTGATCAGAACAGGGTAAACGCCTTTACCGAAATCTTGGATGAGTTCCCTCCTCTCGGTAGGGTGAGTTCCTCCGTGAAGGTACCTCGCATCGACGCCGGCCCTCCTGAAGACGGAGGTCAGTTCCTCCACGTGTTGGATGTTGACGGCAAAGATCAGGGTCGACCTCCTCCTTCCGTAAGCTCGATCCAGCCAAGCTTTGAGGATGACCTTGTTGACCACCGAAGTGTTGACCACCGAAGCCAGACTGGAGGTTTGGAAGTCGCTCGAGTTCGTGTTGAGCTTGACCGAGGAGAGGTCGATGTCGGCTTTGATCGATGTGAATCGGATCGGGCATAGCCTGGGAGGGGCAAGTGTCTCGCGTCAGTGAGAGTTGCAATTCCAACCTATAGAGGAAGGGAGAAAAGGAACGAACCATTTCTCTCCTATCATCTCCAAGAAATCCTTGTGGAAGACGATCCTGTCAAACACTTTGCCCAAGGCCAGACCGTCGTGTCTGGAAAAGGTGGCTGAGAAACCGATGATGGGGACTTCGGGTTGGTCATCGATCCCCTCCAGCTTGCTAGGGTCGGATGGAGTGGGATTGGGATGCTTGATCGAAGGGTCAAAGTGCGACAGGACCGTCAGGTAGGAAGGGGCCGCTGCGTGGTGGGCTTCGTCCACCTGGTTCGTTTGGAAAGAGGGATGAGGAGGGTCTGGTGGTGAGAGTTCGTATGATCCGCATCCCCCCCTTCCCATCGGAGAGAAGAGGAAAACCATAAAACTCACAATGACAGCCTTGAAACCTCTCGGGTCAAACTTTTCCAACCTGTCCCTACTCCTGTGAAGCGTCTGGTACGTGGCGACGGTGACGTCGGCCAAGCCCGAGGCTTTGAACCTTGAACCTTGCTCGATCTCGACGAGAAGGTCAGGGTAAGCTTCCGAGACGGTGCTGGCGGCCTGAAGGGCCAACTCGATCGATCCCACCAAGATCATCACCTTTTTGGCTTTGGGTGTTGGATCGTGCGACGAAGACGACGACGTTGGTTTGGTGTCGGTTGGATCCAGGTCGGGTAGCCTCGAGATGAGGTGAGTGAAGATGGTCGTCTTTCCACTGCCGGTTGGAGAAGAGACCCCGATCCTTGTGATCCCGTTGGAAAGCGCCGAGAGACAATCTTGAATGCATTCCTCCTGGTAAGGTCTGAGGGTCTTCTTGTTCTGACTGGATTCGTAGGGGAGACCCTGTTCCTGTCGTTCATCTTGTGAACGATTCTTCTTGCCACTTTGATCTACGGAGGAGGAAGAGATGAGACGGCGATGGAAAGCGAACGGTGGATCGGGTCGGAGGTTGCCGAGTCGGTGGGCGTTTGCTCTTGTTCTGTTTCTTTTGAGATCGGAGGAGGAGGGAGAGGATGAGCGGGAGGGAGAGAGGGGAGGGTGAGGGAGGGTGAGAAAGGAAGAAGTGATGAGCCCGTTCGGAAAAGGTGGTTTGGTGCAAGTGTATGCTATCCCCCTTTGGATCCTTCGAAGCATGGGGGAGAGGGGGGAAAGACAGAGGGGTTGAGAGGGAGAGAGAAAAGGAGCTTTTCCTTTCGGTTAGCGAGGGTGTTTGTGATTGGGACGAGGTCGAGGTGGAAGAGAAAAGATGCCCCTCATTGGGGTCTTTGGTCGTGGTAGATGAAGGGGGAGGAGGAGGGGGAGGGGTCTTAGAAGGATGAGGAGAGGATGAGAGCAAGAAGGAGGATGAGAGCAAGAAGGAGGATGAGAGCAACAAGGAGGAGAGTCAGCAAGCGTCCATCTCCCCAAACGCGGTCTTTCAACTTTTGAGGAGGCGACGCGAGAAGGAGTAACACTCCTACTTTACACGACCCGTCAACATCCTTCCCCCACCTTTTTCCCTCCCTCTTCTCACCTGGTCACCAACCTTTCCATCGATCTCATCTTGTTGGTTTCCTTTCTCCTTCCTTTCCACCACTCGATCCCACCTTCTCCTATCGAATCCCTCACCCTTCGATCCCGACTCCAATCCGTCTCTTCAACATGACCAGCCAGCAACCGGACCTGAAGCAGCTCGCCTCTTCCCTCCGCCAGGCAGCCGTCATCGAAGCTCAGAGGAGGGCGTCAACCCTACCGTCTACCTCCTCCTCCTCCCCAACTTCTCCCACTTCTCAATCCCCCCAACCTTCCTCTAGGCCGATTCCTGATCAAACCTCTGCTCCCACTTCGAAAACACCCGCTTCAACCCCCATCCCACCGGCCGATCCTTACCAATCCGACCTCGCCCAACTTTACGAAGACCAGAGACTACGAAACGACTTCGATTGGGAGTCCCTCCAAAAGGTGAGAGGACAGTTCCTGAATCCTCACTCACCTCTCTCTGCTTCTACGGTGCTCGAGATCACAGATACTCAACCCTGCTCACGTCCCCCTCGCTGTGACTCACTTTTTTGAGCAGGACGTTGAAGCTCTGTCAGGATCCCAAGGGGTCGTACCTGGCCTCTCGGAGAAAGGTCCGGAAAAATCAAGAGAGATCAAAGAGGTTGGGCTGCGCATCCCCCGAAACAGGTTCTTCCCTCCCTTGGCACACTCTGACCGGTTTCCTTCCCACCCGTACCCTCCCATCCGACTCTGACCATGGCCAACAGATAGAGCTAGCTCAGGTGGAATTCCAGATAGCGGAGCTGCAGAAAGGTGAGGAGGAGCGCAAGGGAGGAGCCTCTTTCGATTCGATCTCGGCTAGCCGCCGCTCTTTCTTCTCATCCTCACCCGCTTGAACGCTTTCTTTTTCCCCCTCCATCCACTCATCCTTTCGCCCGCGGACCCTCCACGACGGCAACCCCAGAACTTTCGAAGACGGAGGACCTCAAGGACAGTCTGACGATCGAGCTCAAGCTTCGATCCGAGACGGTCCGTACCATCGGTCAGTACGACATCGCCTTGGAATCGCTAGAGAAGCAGTGGTTGGAGGAGGAGGAGAGCCTCAAGATGGAGAGTCAGTTCCTCAGCGATCTCAAGGTCGTCGACGAGGGACTTTCAAAGACTAGGTCGGACCTTCAAGACAAGTTGGAGAGGGAGAGCGAGATGGACTCGATCGCTCTCAAGTGAGTCTAGTGGTGTTTTCCTTTAAAGAAGAGAAAAAACCCACCTTTGGGTGGGATTGGTTTCATCTTGAATGACCGTTCTCTTTCCCCCCCCCCCCCCCCTTCCTTCCAGCAAATTGAAAAGCAAACTGAGGATGACGGAGAAGGATCTTGGTGACAAGCTCCAGGCACTGATTCAGACCAGCAACGGACTCTTCAGCCAGGCAAAGTCTAGGATGCAATTGAGGAGCCTTTTGGATGTGAGTCTTTGTCAAGAAGAGGGAGGGGGAAGTGGCGGTTCCCGAAAATTTTCGGAAACGAGTCTGAATCGGAGGAAACGGCGAACCCCCTTTTTCTTCGCTCCAATCCGATTTCCACTTTTGCCGACAGAATCTGATGAACCAAGCCTGGGATCGACCTTTGGATCCTTACATCTCGGTGGAGAGGTACCCGGAGAACCTGGTCGCCCTACTGGTGAGGTCCAACGTGGCTTTGCTCCACCCCAGGGACAGTAGAAGGGTCAAGTTGGTCCCCTTCCATCGTGAAACTAGGAGCAGCCTCGCTTGATTTTTCTGTTTCCCATTTCCTCGCTCCTCTTGAAAACTCCCCTCCCCCTCCCCGAAGCAGAAGGCGATTCCCAAAAATCATACCCACCTCAGCTTTTCCCACCCATCAGAAATCTCTTCCTCTTCCGAAAGGCTCTCTCTCTCTCTCTCTCTCTCTCTCTCTCTCTCTCTCTCTCTCTCCTTCTTTCATCCCAAGCGTTACCGGAAAAGTCTGATCTTGACGTTGAGATCGAGAGGGGATTCGGTCGGAAATCTGTCATCCGCCAGCGAGAAAACCAAAATAGATTTGAGAGGATGGGTTTGCGTGTGTTTGTGTGTGTGTGGGCGAGGTAGGAGAGGGAGGGGATGAAGAAGGGAGTGGTGAAGGAGGGAACCCAAGTTGGGAAAACGAGGCGCAGGCAAAGACAAGATCCTTGAAACGGTGAAATTGTGAGTCGAGAATCGGTTCGGAAGGGTATGGTACAAGGGTAGGTTTCCTTTTTCTTTTTTCTGTCCTTCGAGATCATTCGGAAGATGGCGATGGATGGGAGGTCAAGGGGGGATTTGAAAGGAAAGAAGAGAGGAACAGAGTTGCATCGGTCCATCTACGGATGCAAACCTCCCCCCCCCCCCCCCCCCCCCCCCCCCCCCCCCCGCCCCCTCGGACGACATTTCGCTTACATACGGTGCCCTTTATACTGAAAGGAGAGTCCCTGAACGGCGAGCAGAGTACCGTTCAGAGAGAATGGAGGCGATGAACAAGGCTTGGGGATCCACCTTTCCTCCATCGTAGGAGACGAGGAAATCCCCCTTCGAGACCCTCCAAACCTCAAACCTAAGCCAGCGAAAGGGGAAAGAGAGGTTCATGGTCCTCTTTCGATTTTGGCATCTTCTTGGAGTGAAGGAGCTTGAGACAGTCAACTTTTCTTTTTTTTCTTTTTTTGACGGGAGAGGGGTATAAAATGTATTCTCTTCCTTCTCCTCCTCCTTCTCCTTCTCCCTCTTTCCCATTTTCGCTTTCCCTTCCTTCAAAATACAGCTTCGCTTCCCTCCTCCACCTCCCCAACCCTTCCTCGCGAGATCCTCCCCTCTTGGCAAGTGGGGAAAGGGACGACACGATCCGTGGTCGAGGGTCTTCAACTGAATTTCCACTTGTTCCCACACGCCACGCACTTGCCGTGTGGAAGGGAGGGGAAGGGTGGGGGAAGATTGCACGAAGAGGGAGACCGAGAGGAGGAGGAGAAAGTCAGTGGACAAAGACACAAATGTGGTATTTTTTTTTTGTTTCCCTTTCGCTCCATTTTCTTCCGTGCAGACGGGAGAGGATGCACTCACAGTGACGAACGTTGTCATAGGCTCGTCTGCCGACCTCGTCTGTCGGTTCGAAACGGTTCCCGTGGAAGGGGTCGTTCGAGATTCGGTTGAAGGGGGAGATTTTGCAGGAGGAAGTGGTGTTGGGTGAGCGGCAAGATCGAAATGAAGGAAAGGGAAAAAAGTGTCGGAGGGAAGGGGAGAGAGAAAGGAGAAAAGGGGAGTGGGGATGGAGAGACACTGACCTGCATCTGGTAGTACCTCGTCTTCCTCTGCTTGCACCTTCCGCACTGGAAGGCGTCGGTCTCGGCCTCCTGAGCTGCGGCTCCCTTGGCTTTGAAGAGGTTCTGCATCTGCAGCTCCTCCCTCTCGGCCCTCCTGGCGTCCGAGGCCAGCTCGTCGCTCGACATGTTGACCAGCTCCTCGGCCGTCACCTGACCGTTGACCACCTTGGCCCGGAGTCCCGGATTGTTCTTGTCCTTGAGGTTGAGGCTCAGGCTCCGTACCTTGTTCCGGTAGTCGGCGTTGACGCTCCCCTTCCCTTGGACCTGAAGCGTCGCCTTCTCTATCGCCAAGGCCGATTTGAAGATGGTCGAGGCGGCTATCCATTTTAACGTATTCATTTTTTTTGTGTCATCAAGATCCGTGAGAGGCGATCCTCTGGTCAGAATCGGTTCGTCGAAAGGGGGAACTGATGAAGGGGGAAGGTCGAAGTCAAAGGAGACGGGGAGAGAGAGAGAGAAGGGGGGGGGGAGGGAGGGTCGTTCGCGGATCTCGACAACTCACCCCAGCCATTGGCCTCCTTGCCGACCTCGAGACTAGAATAGAAGAGCTTCAAGCAAGCGTTCCTGGTCTTGTCGTTGAGGATCTCAAAGTCGATCTTCGCATCCGCCTCGGAGTCGCCACTGCTTTCCGCCGTTTTGGTGGTGGTGGTGGTGGCACCCTCCCTTTCCGCTGCTGGCTTTTTCGGAGTGTTGTTGTTCGAAGCCAAACCCCCTGCCCCTCCAGTGGGTGCCGGTGTGGAGGGGGAAGGGGCGGCCGAGGGAGACTTGCTAGAGTTGTTGCTGGTAGATCCGTTCTGCTGCTGCTGCTGCTGCTGCTTCCTCTGCTTGTCCACCTGGGCCTTCCAGGTCCTCACCAGTTCCTTGGCGAGCTCCGAGACCTTCTTGTCCGGGTTGGACCTGAGCTTGCCGACGGCCACGCCGACCTTGGACTGTCGGATGATGTCCTCGGTCGGTTGGAGACCCTGCTTGAGCTTGTCGAGGATGACCAGCGTCGAGGCGGCGTCTTGGGATTTGGAGAGCTGCCTGGAGAGGTCCTTGAGTTGGTCCACTGTCAGTTCGACCATGGTGAGAAGAGGGTGGTGGGTGGGGGATTGGGATGGGATGGAGGGAGGCAAAGAAGGATGGATGGATGGATGGATGGATGGATGGATGGATGGATGGGAAGGGAGAGACGCTTTGTTTATCCGCTGGTCATGGTCCATCGTCATGGATCCTCATCAAGATGACCACCTCCTCTCTTGGATTTCCTTGTTCCTTCTCTGGGTCGGGCTTCTTCTTCCTTGTCGCGTGCCCTCCTCCTCCCGCCTTGACGGACGTGGGTTGAGGTTGAGTGGCGTTTAGGATTTTGTTACAGAGGTGATCGGGAGCCAGCCATCCTTTCTCTCCTCTCTCTCTTCCTTTCTTCTCCTTCTTCTCTCTCTCTCTCTCTCTCTCTCTCTCCACATCCACCTCTCTCTCTCTCTCTCTTCCACTTTGCCTTCCATCCCTTGCACACACACACACACATTCTCAC
>KZ820115.1:0-22300 GCA_003144235.1 Violaceomyces palustris | reverse complement strand
ATAGCCTAGGCTCCTGAGGATCTCAACCTCTTTTATCCTCCTCAACCTCAGTCCCCTCTTACCACAAAAAACCCTTGTCCCCATATCCTCTGTTGGTCCATTCTGCACAACTTTCATTAAGGGTCTGAACAAATCCAAGTCTCACCACTAACCTCAGCCTGATCACTTTTAGGTCCATTTTCTCCCCAACCATTGTATTGGAATTGCTAAAAGAAGCAGGATCTCTTCTATGGATATCAATCCTTGGATCCATGTAAAAAAAGTGTCAATCTAAATCGCTTATTGAGGGCAACCCATTGTAACCCTAACCCTAACCCTAAAAACTACAAACTCGACGGAGAGCAGGTTGCAAAATTTGAGGAGCTTAAAACTATCAATGCTAGAATCCTACAGAATAAAAATGCACTGATTGATAAAAGAGATGAAGCAAATAAAAAGATTCAGGACATGATTGGGGAGAAGAATGGTGATGAAGCGTCTTTCCAAAAATGTAAAGATGAGGCAATGAAGTATAATCAGTAAGTGTCCCCTAAACTAAGGCTAGGAAATGATAAGAAAAAAGGAGGCTTCCTGATTCCATCCTATTCATCTAATTATTCTCAAAAATATCAATAGTCAGCTAAAGAAATTATTCAGGGAACTAGTCACATCTCTGCAAGAGTTTTTACTTGACAAAGCGTCTTTAGAAAAAGTGGTAGTCGATCAAAGCTCAGAAAAGGCTTCAGGATCGCGTTGCAGTCTCTATTAAGCCAGGAATTTCCTACAGACTGACTTTCCAGACTTTGTGCTGAAAGTAAAGGGTAGAGAGAGCATAAGGAAAATTGGGGTTAAAAAGGGAAGGATGAGATAAGAAAGTTTCTAGACTAAATTAGTACCACACTAAATTAGTACCAGCCTAATTTAGTGTAACTCAGAAGAAGCTTTGAACTAAAATAACCTTTGGAACTAAATTGATCTAATTGAGTTCAAGTATATTTCAACTCTTTGAACTAAAATAACCTTTAGAACTAAATCGACCGAATTGAGTTCAAGTATATTTCAACTTTGAAGAACTCAAAAAATTTCTTGTTTGTTGACCTGTTTTGTCTGGGTTTTCAATAAAAACAGTAGGAATTGCATGTTGTAGAAAATCTATTTTGAGCGGAGTATCAAAAACATGTGTAATATCATTTTTTTTAAAGGAGCTCCTTCCAATAGCTAGTATTTTAAACTCATTATCTTGTCTGGCAAAATAGATCTTTCCATGAACATCCTTATCTAACATTTCAGAATGAAAGTAAACAGAGTAAGGATATTTGTGTTTAACCAGTCCAGCAAATCTATGAGGGAGCTGTGCTTCTTTATCATTTCCAAGCAAATTTTTTGCAAATGTGTCATACTGAAAGTTGTAATATTTACTTATTTCAGCAATTTCAGTGTTTAAAAGATTTTTGAAACTTTTTACTAGTTTTTCTTGATCAGCTAGAAGATTAAGATTAAAATAGATTGCATCCCATTCAGTATTTTTGAAATTTATATGCATTCCATCAAGGCCGTATCCTATTTTACCCTGACAATTGTAAAATTCACTGAAATTGAGAAGAAACAATAAACTAAAGCTAATGTATTTCAAGAGATATATCATTGTTGTAAATAAAGAATTAGAAAGAAGTGAGAGATGATGAACCTTGGAACAAATAATTGAAATAAATTGATCTGAGGAAAGAAAAGAAGAATAAAGGGGTTATATCTAAATCAGCTATATATCTGATTTTGAGCTCAATGTAATAATCAAAAAATCTGTAGTAGATCTTATATATCTTTGAGATTGTTTACCAAAAAACTTGTGAGATTCTAAATTCATTATAAAAGTCTAAAAAAGGGTGTGATATATGGAAAATTAGTACAATACACTGAAAGAAAAAAAGTAAAGAGAGAATGAAAGAGATAGAAAAAGTATGAGACTAATAATTAAAATCTGAGTTACTGTAAAATTTAATCAGAATTCATATTTGACAATGTTTAAAAACACCTCTCTTTCTTCTTTTGCTAAACCTTCTGTTCTACATCTACTAATTATTCTTGTATTCAAGTTTCACTTTCTGTAATTCAAGAGATTAAGCTTGTGAATTGCCCAGAGGATACATAACCAGGATAGAAGAGAGAATACACAGGTCCTAAATTAATACTTGTGATAAGGAACAGAGTTAATTCTGTCTCTGACAGGAATGAGTATCCACTCTTGAGCCTTCAACTATCTGAATCAAGAAGATTGGAACCCCTCAAAGGATGCTCTCCCTCAGAGGATGCCCTGTAGCAAGTGCCAATATAATGCCAACTGTAATACTAAAGGATGGCTATGATGAAGAAGGGGAAAAAAGAGATCTTCCACCCTGCCAAGCTACAAAAGGGTGGAGGACTAGCCAGCAAGAGACTCACGAAGTGTTTTCCTCGGTTAGTTTTGGTGGCAAAGTAACGGCCACCGTTTTCCTCCACCTCCACCTTTCGTTGCATCTCACCAGGTTATCTCCACTTTCTCTCTATCTTGATCTTTCTCCCAAAATCAGGAAGACATCATCAGCGATCTAGCAAGGCCGCCGGCAAGGTGCTACTCCAATGAATCTCTTGCGGCTTGCTCCACCGAGACAGAGATCTCAAAAATCAAAGATCTCACAAGGCTCGTTTCCTCCACCTGTCTAACAGCAAAGGAACGGCCGGTCAGATTCTTGGATCCCAATGACTTACGATCCTCCAGCTGCCGGAACGATGTACATACTGACCCTCCACAAAAATACTCTATAAAGGCTCTCTGGGTATCCCCTTTGCTCGCCATCGTTTTCTCCTGCATCCACCTCTAAGACCAGCTCGCCTCTCCATACTATCTGTCCTCGCACATTCGCCAACAATGGTTAAAGTTTTCATCCTCGGAGCCACTGGCTTCATCGGCCGACCCGCCGCACTCCAACTCGTCTCGACTGGGCACCAGGTTTACGGCTTGGCTCGTAATGCGGCGAAGGCCAAGTCACTCGCCGCAGAGGAAGTTATCCCCGTCCTAGGGGACGCGCTTCAAACTGAGAGCTGGATCCACCTTGTCAAAGAGGTCGACGTGATCATCAATGCCCTCGGCGGATCCGTCGACATCAAAGAGGTATCTGAGATCACCTTGGAAGCCGTCTCCAAAGCCGCGATCGAAATCCGACCAAGCTCTGCACCAAAGCTGGCGTACATCTACACTTCGGGAACCTGGGTTCACGGCGAAGACAGGGAGAACTTGAAGACGGATACCTCGCCAATCACCAATCCCAACGAGGTCGTAGCCTGGCGCCCGATACACGAGCAGAAGGTCATCAAGGACGGAAACGTGAACGGGATAGTTGTGAGACCATCGCTCCTTTACGGAAAGTCTGCATCTCTCTTGGCCGACCTATTCAGAGGCGCCTCTACTGGGACTGTCAATTGGCCAGGCACTCCAGGAGGTCGACTGGCAACGATCCATACCGATGACCTGGCCGTGTTATACCAGCTCGTTGCTGAGAAAGCCCCCGTCCTTGGTGGCCTCATCTTTGATGCATCGAACGAGCAGACCGAGTCAACGGATGATTTCCTCAACAAGCTCGTCAAGGTCTCTGGAGCCAAAGGTCCTTATCAGTACACTCAACCTCGGAATGGTGAGTTCATCGCGGTGTTCAATCCGCCTCGCTCGCCGGACTGAACAGTGCATAGAACTCTGCTCTGAATCTCCAACCTTCCTCCACCACTCTTCTCCTCTCCTCCTCCCTCCCATTGTGATCCGACAGCCTACGAGCAAGCCCTCGGATCCACCACCCTCCTTCGACCAAATCTGGCCAGAGCACTTCTTGGTTGGCAGCCCAGGAAAGCTTCTCTCACAGACGGCTTGACCACGTACTTTGCGGCTTTCAAAGCCAACCTTTAGGCCTGACAGACCCACCACTACCGCTCCAATACGGCAAGAGCTCGTGAAGTTGATTCTGACCAGAACAGGAGAATCTGCACCAACCGGAGGCGCCACGTCAGCCGACATCCGACGATCATCTGCAGAGACTGCTTCAGAGCGGTACCTATGGAACTTGCCGTGAAAGCACCTGAGAAATCGGAAGCGCTTCAGACTCTAATGTATGCTCCCTTTGTTGCCTCCACTAGCCTTAGGAATCGATCCAAATCAACCTGTCCCTCTGAATCACAAAAACGCGACGGCGGCGATCGTGATGTACTCTGGCTGCTCTCCATGGGGGCGGGGGACATCATCTTGGTTTCCTTGTCCGAAACTTCCTTCCTCGCCAAAGTCCTTGCACGGTACGAGCAATCATTATATCCAAGGTAGTGTTTTGTCCTGCCCCGCTCAAGAATTCTCGGAGGAATCATGTTCCAGTGCATACCCCACCAGCCACAGCAGCTCCTCCCGTCAGTGCTGCGGGAAAGGGTAAGAAGAACTCCCGAATAGGAAAAAATTGACTTGGCTTCCCAGGCTTGGATCCTTCACAGTCTTCGAAGAATTGAATCGTGGAAAACGGACAGGCCACAGGGCTCCATTGACCAGTCTAGTGTCTTGAAATGATTCCTACCTCTTTGTTTTCACAGACGCTCGCCCATTCGGAGGATCAGGTTGCTGGATGAGCTGTGGTGGAAGGGAAAAGTAAAAAAAAAAAAAAAAGTTGCGTAGAATTCGACTCCCGTTCAAGATCATGGTCAGTGAGAAGCACAAGAAAGTCCCCGTGACAGAGTCGAGTGTGGAGTAGCATACACGGTGTGATTGAGTGCGGCGGGTCTCTTCTTCTCTCAACAAAAATCGTACATTTAAAATGAATAAGATAAGAATCCATTCGAGATGTCGCGGTGAAGGTCAGAGCCTATTTTCATACGTCAGAGCCTGGGATTTCTGCACCCATTCACATTCTGATTCTTATTGTCTGAGTGCGACTTTGACTGCGCCTTGCCGTGACGATCGGGTGAGGGCGGCGAGCGCTTTCACTACTCGGACTCCCGTTTGTGGACTTGGTTGTTTAAGGGAGAGGCTCGCGCTTGAAAATGAAATTCAAATGATGAGCGTTGATAACCCAGCTCGCGCCTTTTCTCCTTTTGCTTTCCTTTTTGGGATCGTTAACCCGCCCCGCCTTCCACGCTCCCAACCCGCTTACTACTCACACTCACGCTCACACTCACACTCGTGACTTTCAACCAACTCGCAACTCGCATCGCCTATTCACCATTCACATCAACACTCACGCTACGTTCCCCCTCGCCACCCTGGACTGATCTCTTCAACCACTCTCCTCTTCCCACGACGTCGTCCTCTTCCTCTCGCCTTCTCATTTGCTCTCCAAGGAGAAGAGCGATATCACCTTGCGAAAAGCCTATTCGAAGAAGGAAGGAGGAGAAGCAAGCAGAGAAAACGCAGCCCATCACCATCTTGTTCCAAAGCACCCATCGCTGCAGCTTCAACCCTCCACCATTGACTATCAACTCCCTACCTCACACCCTATCTCCCATTCATCACAATCACTGTGACCCTTCTTTTCCGTCCAAGCCTCTCCCCCTTTTTTTTAGGTCGTCCTGATCATCAGCGCGACCGCGTCCCAACCAGTTTCGACGGTCCGTCCCCCCACCCCCCTTGAAACACTTCGGAGTTCAACTCTATCGCTCGACCTTCATTCGACCCTACCCGCGACGAGGAGGCTGGCCTGATTGCTTGATCCACTCGATTAGATCTGAGGCAGGCTGTGAACGGTTTGGTGTTCACTCTCTTCACCGTGTCCCACCCTTCCTCTCCCACCACCACCGCCACTCTTGAAGCGTAAAATACATCATCCCTGTTCCCAGCTCTCGGCGCCTAACGAGCCCAAGCACCCAAAGCTCGACCCCGACCGACCGGACATCCTTGAAAAATTCGACAACACTGCTCTGCCCAGCATGTCGGATATGAGCGATGAGGTGGGTCTCGCCCCTTGAACCATCTTGAACCGATCCCCCGCCCTCTGTCCCCACTTCCTCTCGTCTTCCTCCCCGAACACTCCTGCTTTCGCTTGGAGCACTCGTTTTTGTTGCCCCCTCACTTTCACGGATCGGATCGGTTTGGCGCTGGTTGGATCATGCTCTCGCCCTTCTCTTGGCCGGGACAGATGCCTTTTGACAGGATTCCCTCGTCGTCCTCCCCAAGCCTTCGCATCGGTCAGCCTGCCACTTACCAAATCTTCAATGCAACTTCATCCTCTTTTTTCCCCTTACACCCTCGCCACCCCCTCACTCTTACCTCCCCTTCATCCTCTTCTCGCAGAACTTTTATGATGACATCGAAGATACCATGGACGAAGACTCCGCGTATGGTTACGACGATGAGAGGGAAGAGTCGGGCTTTGGAGGCAACACCGACTCTGACGAGGAGGAGGAGGCTATCCTGGATGATTACGGGGACGTTGATGATGCTTTTGGAACGAACGACATTGGTAAGGAGAGGCTTAAGAACTGGCAGGTCGAGTTCAAGAGTCATTCTGTGGAAAGTATTGTTCAGGCTCAAAAGAAAGAGATCGATCATGTTGCTAGCATGTTCATGATCAAGGTAAGTGGGAAGAGAACCCATCCCTTCCATATGCAGGCCAATAAAAAGGCAGTCAAGGATTGACACCGCTCCGTTACCATCCCTCCTTATGAATGTGCGCCTCCCTTTCTACCGGCTTTGCCTTCCTCCCGCCGGATCGGCGCTTTCAGGACACAGATGCGGCTATCCTGCTGCGGCATTTTGGGTGGAACAAGGAGCGGCTGATAGAAAGGTACATGGACTCCCCCGAGAAGGTAAACCTGGAAGCTGGTGTTCATGAGGACCCCAGTCGACCCAGGCTTCAAAAGCTCGCAAATTTTACTTGCGAGATTTGCTACCTTTCTTCGGAGGATTCCCCCGGCGGGAAGATGGAGACGCTGGCGCTTGCGTGTGGCCACAGGTACTGCAAGGATTGTTACCAGCACTACATGGAGCAAAAAATCCAGGAGGAAGGAGAATCTAGGAGAGTCCAGTGCATGAAAGAGAAGTGCAACCTCGTGATTGACGAGAAGACCGTCGGCATGGTCGTCAAGCCAAGGATTTTTGAGAGGTGAGTCGATCGGCGAGGCAGCCCATCCAGTCTGGCAGCACTTTTGCGGTAATTTTTTTTAACAGAGGCCTCCTCCCTGATCCGTCCTCCTCTGATATGCTATATGTGCGGCAATTTTGCAAAATCCGCGCGACTCTTCCACCTATAGATACAAGACACTTCTCAACCGAACGTATGTTGACGACTCATCCACCATGCGATGGTGCCCAGCGCCGAATTGTGAGCTGGCGGTCGAGTGCCATGTTTCGGTCAAGAAGCTCGATAAAGTGGTGCCTTCGGTCCGGTGCGACTGTGGCCACCCGTTCTGCTTTGGGTGTGGCAATGCTGCTCATGCTCCCGCTGTCTGCCCTATCGTCAAGCTCTGGCTGAAGAAATGCGAGGACGACAGTGAGACGGCCAACTGGATCAGCGCCAATACTAAGGAGTGTCCGAAATGCAACTCGACGATAGAGAAGAACGGTGGATGCAACCACATGACCTGTCGCAAGTGTAAGCACGAGTGGTGCTGGATCTGTTCGGGTCCTTGGAGCGAGCACGGCAACAGCTGGTACAACTGCAACCGATTCGATGAAAAGAGCGGTAGCGACGCCAGGGACACTCAGGCCAAGTCGAGGGCTTCCTTGGAGAGGTACCTGCATTACTTTAACCGTTTTGCCAATCACGAGCAGTCGGCTAGGCTGGACAGAGACCTTTACGGAAGGACCGAGAAGAAGATGGAGGAGATGCAGCTCACCTCTGAGCTTACCTGGATCGAAGTCCAATTCCTTAAAAAGGCGGTCGACACACTGACCGAGTGCAGAATGACGCTTAAATGGACTTACTGCATGGCCTACTACCTTGCCAAGGACAACATGACGGAGCTGTTCGAGGACAACCAGAGGGATCTTGAGAAAGCCGTGGAAGACCTATCGGAGCAGCTCGAGAAGCCGATCGAAAGGGACTCTATTCCAGACCTTCGACAGAGGGTCACCGATCTGACTGTCTATGTGCAAAAGAGGCGGGAGGTGAGTCTCAGGCCGTCCAAACCCCTCGGCACTTTCGCTTACTCAAGCAAGTGAGAACTTACCTATTCTCTCTTATACTCCCGCCATCCCTTCTTCCAATTTTTCCCCATCCTTCCCCTCGCAAACTTCAGATTATGCTTTCCGATACAGCTACCGGCTTTGAGGAGGGAAGGTGGAGGTGGAATGTCACCTTCTGAAAGCCACGGATTTTCTTGACAACCTGCAATAACAAAGCGGAGTTCTGAGAAGGTCTCGACTCACAAGGAACTCACATGCAGTCAGCAGATGCTTCATCATTTCGCCCAAACCCCTGAGCTTCCCAGCTCGCACTTTCGTATTCTCAAATCAATTTTAGAGGATTCCCGGTCAACTTTCTTTGGCCTTTCCAACCACAATCACAAGTACGTTCTCTTTGTCATCATCATCTCACTATCATTATCCTCATTAGCCTCTCAAGCTAGAGTTCCATCAACCCACCTACGCAAATCCAAGCGCTGCCATCAGACTTTCCTCTACATCGCGCGGACCTCAGCATCGGCAACTTTCTTCCAACTTGATTTTTTTTCAATGTTTTTCTTCAGTTCAATCATCTCTCCTTCCCTCCACCAAGAGGGACCCCTTTCTCCAACAACTCGAGCCTTTGATATCCAACCCGCCCTAGTTTTCAAGCATGCTTCCTATTCACATGGGTTTTTTTTTGTCCCTTTCTAAATTTTCCGTCTTCCTCCTCCTCCTCCTCCCTCTCTCTTTCTCTCTCTCCCTTGCTTTCTCCTTTCATCTATCCGACCCGAACACATGACTCAGCCCATCTTCACAATCAAACCAGCACGCATTTAGCTACCAGTCTCTCCTTCCACTTACGCCTCGCTTCAACTCCACTTTTTATCCCTTCCTCCTCCTTGTTTCCAATCCTCCCTCTACCGCCTCTGGCTACCTTATCCCATGACTTCCACACTCCCACTGTATGAAATGCACGCTTCCTTCCCAACACCCCCCAATGTCTCTCGACATCCATTCACGGGTCAATCGTTCCTGCAGCACCCCTTTTTTTTGCTCATAACCGCGCGTTTTGGGGCTTGCCTGAACACGTGGTGAGATGGAGAGCGTGGGTGGGGGATCCAGTTTGGCTTTCTGTATCGCCCAACTTCATTTGGTGCGATTTGATACTTTTTCTTTTCCCCTGTGGGAGAGGCGCTGTGATGCAATAACGATGTTCTTACTGTACAAACAGAACACAGAACACAGTGCTAGTCGGTCAAAGACTTGAGATGAGGATAGCCGACTTCGTGCTTTGCTTGTCAGGCGTCCAAAGTGTACGTATTCTTCTCCAGCTGCGTCATGTTTGGGTTGTTTCGGGGGTGGGAGGATTGTGTAAGCCTTGGCTCGGGATGACAGGCTCTTCACCCGATTGGACTTTGTTCAACAGCCTAGAAACTCCGCAAGCCAGGCAGACTCACCTCTGTCTCCAACTCAGCCCTCATCCACTCGACCTTGTCAGGACTGACAAGGAGATGAGTCTCGTCGAGGTCCATGATGATGAACCTCAACCTCTCGTCAATCGAGAGAATCAGCTGCTTGACCGCCGGGTCGCTAGCATCAGGTCGAGGGCGACACAGGTTGGATTTTGATTGGTTCGGGCGGGTCAGACGAAGGGAGAGCCCGATGAGTGATCCTACATCTTCTTCATTGATCCTAAACTCACCAGGTGAGAAGTACCCCTTTGTAAGCTTTCATTCGCTTCCTGGCCCTTTCCCTCCTGTTTCCTCCCGCCTACCAGTCGATCGGGTAGCCTTTTTCCTTTTCTTGCTCTCTCTCTCCGTGTGTCTGTGTGTGTGTGTGTGTGTGTGGAGGGATGGATAGAGAGAGAAGAGAGAGGAGGGATGGGAGGGAGAGGAGGGAGAGGAGGGAGAGGAGGGAGAGGAGGGATGGGAGGGATGGAAGGGATGGGAGGGATGGGAGGGATGGGAGGGAGAGGAGGGAGATCTTATTTTCAAGACATTTGAGATGGAGGAGGGGTGAGTAAGAGAAAGGTGGAGGTGGGTGGCGGATGAAAGGAAGCAGATCAAACAACAGAAGAATCGAACGCCTCTTTCTGTGCCCCTTGTTTCGTACGAAAAGTTTCGAACAACTTTACGCTTCCGAAGCCGCAAAACCCTAAACAACGACAACAACAACGCAACCCCCTTGGTTCACCCATCATCATCACTTCCCAAGGTTTTCAGAGTTTCCCTGCTCTGGAGACAAGATCGATCAGATCATTTCTGAATGATCATTTTTATGGAGCGGGAAGAAAGGTGCGAGTTGTACCTTGCGCTCTCTCCAGGATGGAATCTTGAAGAGGCCCCTACACTCACAGCTAGATCTTTCAAACCAGATCTGTGTGGGACAGGTTCTCTCGTCGAAAAAAGAAGAAGACGGAAGGAAAAGGGGCTGCCTTGACGCGCCAATCTCTCTTCTCTCTACTTCAAATGCACAAAGTAGCCCTCCAGAAGAGAGGAAGAGAGGATTTCTTGGACAAAAGCAAACGCTGTCCCATATTGCCGAGAACCCTACCACAATCACATCAGCTGTTGTTTACGTGTGGTAGACGAGAGGGTTTGATTTCTGGCCCAGAAAAAGTTGGTTGCTTCTGTATCATGCTACCAGAAACCGACTTTCAGACACTCTCACTTTCTTCTTTTGATCAGCCAATCGAGGCCCCTCCTCTTCTTACCCGAAACCCCCGCTTCATCCCCATCCCCCTCGTCCTCCCTCGCATCCCAGATGATCCTCATGGACGGTGAGGCCAGCAGAGACAACGTCCGCACGTTTCCGATCTTGCTCTTGCTCCTCGTGAGCGCCGTCGAGTGCGACCTGTGCATGTAGACGCCTTCGCACTCCTCGCTATCGTAATCTTCTCCCGTCTCTTCCGTACCGCGCCCCACTTTCGTTGTCTCCTCTCCTCGCTCTTCGGTCCGGACACCGCCTTCCTCCTTCGCCTTCCCATTCGGATGTCTCCTCTTATTCTTGCTTGAGGACTCAGCTTCGCATTGCACCGCACCGGTCTTCTTCGCTTGATCTGCCTCATTCCCATCAGCTGTCATGCCCTCAAGCGCAGATCTGACCGGGGCCACCGCAACGTCTCCACTTAGGACCTCGCCCAAGGCGGCTTTGCCACTGGCTCCCTGGGGACCTGAAACTCCATCGCTCAAAATTTGGCTCTTGACTTGCTCTGGTGAGAAAACAGCGCCGATGTTTTCAGTTTGGATAGGAGGCCTCTTGAAAGTGGCAGACCTCTTCTTCCTAAGTGAAAGGATGAGAGGGTCGTTTTTGCTTGAAGATCTCGCCCTGCTCCCTCCACGCTGGTCGGGTGTAGGCTTCTGTCTCCCGAGACCAACCTCCAGGTCGACTTGAGAGAATCGAGACGCCCCTCCAGAATCTTCCTCATTTTCGCCATCACTTCCACCTTCTTCCTCTACACGGACTGGCAACCAGAGCTCCGGAAGTATACCCCTTATCGGAAGGGAGGTGGGGGAGGAAGAGACGAAGGGTTTAACCAGAAACGGGTGGAAATTGACGCAGTGAATACAAAGATGAATTAGAGACGCATTTGCAGCGGGCATACAAAGCAGCGCGGCTGGTAATCCGAGACTCACGTAATAGCAGGGTGGCCATACCTCCGCCTACCAGTGTTGAGAACACCTGGATAGTAATCCTTCGCCGGTGGCTCCCGATAATCCGTCTTGGTGTCTCTTTGGGCAACAAATAGAGTCTCATCCTGGTCCATGTATCTTCTCCTTGCTAGGTCGCTCTGTTTAGGATCCACCGGCGTGCCAGCTCGAAGGGCAAGTAGGGCGTTGGCTTTCACACTCGTTTCTGCTTTGGGAGTTTGACTTCCACTGCCGGATGCTTGTGCCAGATCGCCTCCTTTTCCACCTTCCTCACCTTCTCCGTCGGGCCCGATTTGGGCGCTTGCGTCCCCATCCTCCATCTCCATCCCCTTGTTTACTTCGATGATGGAAGAAAGGTTAACATGCTCGCATAAGGGCGAGAATGTCTTGGAAAGGTTGTGACCGAACCACATGGTGAATACCAACAAAGGTAGCATCAAGGAGCTCATAAGCAACTGCTTCCTGACTGAAAAGAGGGAGAGTTGGAAGAGTTGGAAAAGCACCAGCGCCCAGATACAACGAGTCGCTGAAATCGGCCAGGCCTGGCCCTGAGATTCGTAGGACTTGTAAAAGACTTTTTTTGTTCCATCATCGATATGAACGAAGGATTTGAACGAGGAGAGGGAGGCATCCACTTGGTCAGGCAAGAGCGATGTTTTTTTTTTCAAGTCGGTCACTTGACAAACGTTGACTCACCATAGAGGAGCTTGTACTTGTTGACGACGTAAGCGACTCCGAAGTCTGCGTACAGAGAGAGGAATCGTAAGCCTCAGGGGAGTTGTGCGGTGCATTCGGGCTCGGAAAGACTCGACTCACATATGCATCCAAAAATGCATATAAGCGGGCTCACGATACTGTAAAGGATTCCAAGCGTGAAGATGAGGAGCGCCTGAGGATAGACGTAGCCCATGACCAGGGTCGGGGGTGCGTTCAGCTCGGCGTGCTCTCTAGGAGTCCTGGTGAAGAACATCCTCCAGAACCCTCGAATGATGAAGATGGGGAGTTGCAACAGCTGGATGGGCTGCAGGGCGAGGGCCTGGAGGATGACGTAAGACAGAGAAAAGTGTCTCGCTCCCGGCAGTGATTGAGCCAGTTTATCGATAAGCCTCATGGGATTCTCTGCCAGGTCCGCGAGGACACCCCAGGCGGTGCTGGCGATCAGGAATATGAAAACGACGGAGACGACGAGGAAGAGGTCTGAAAGGAGGTTACCGGAGAATGTGTAAGATGACGATTCGATCGAGCCTGATGCTACAAATAAATCAATGTCGAAAGAGGAACTCACAATACTTCTTTAGCACGCTGTACTCAACAAGGCTCCTGGCTTTGAGTCCCTGGAGATACGCTGACCACTCGAAGACAAATGGTAGAAGAGCATTGAAAGCGATCAACACAATACCAGGCAAGTTGTTCTGAACCAAGGCCCTGAGCCTCTCATCTTTGTCCAAAAGCCTCCAAAGCCAAGGAAGGTACTTGCTGATGGCCTCCGGAGAAAGGAAACTTGCCAGAAACGTCAACGGGGGAATGTAAAAGAGTAGGAGTGAAAATATGAAGGCAGAGACGAGAACTTGACGGACCCTCCTCTCGGAAGAAGACAGTGCCACATTTGACCAAACGATATCCCTCGGCTCGTGAGCCAGCGAGGTGGCACAATAAGCGGCGATCGGGTAATGGACTGTCTGAGCGGCGATTTGCTGAATGGCCCGGATTTCAGGATATCGGGTTGCCGGAGAGGAAGAATTTTGTCAGAGAGTCGCCGTGATCGGATGCCCAGGAGTCCACTTCATCAAAGTGGCGAGTGAATGACTGCGGGGAAAGCAACGATTAGCGGCTCGGGGGGGAATGATACTCACAGCATCTGCGGCATCCTGAAAAGTGACAAACCCAACACTTCCCCCGGGAAAATTGCCAGCTTTCCTCCTCTCCCTCACAGCTTTGTCAAGCACTGTGAACCTCCTGGTCAGCTCTTCAAGAGCATCAACCTTGGGGGAAAATGGATTCCAAGCGTTGAGTCTCATTTTTGGCCTTGGCTTGTCCATTCTCACGGAATCGGCACCTGATACATTGAAGTAGGACGATCGAATGGTCGGAAGGACCGGAGCGCCACCATTACCGCCTTCAATAGGCCGATCGGCTGCTTGAGTCAAGCTGGAATGGCTTGCCTCGTCCTCAAAAGAGCCAGAGGCTAGCGTCATGATCTTCTCCGGATCGTAGCCCTCAGCAAAAGTCGGATTACCCAACCATCGTACCCACATCTTCTCGAGCCTGTACAGCGCATTGGCCCTCTCGGTAAGTAGCTTGGAGAGGCCTGGGGTTTTCCGCACCACTGCAGTGCTTTCTACGGCCATATCCATCCCCTCAAAATACTCTGCCAGAGCCTGATCGTCTCTAAGGTGGGCTGGAAGGTTTCGTACCTCGACCGTGCGGGCAGGTATAGATTTCAGGAGCTCCAAAGCGTAAAGCTGCCTCGACCTGACAAACTTGTGGTAGCCTTTCCATAGCGCTCGAAGCGTGAGAATGGTGAAGAGGTAGGTGCTTACAAGGTGCGTTGTGTGGTAAAGCGATGTCCCTGGAGCGGGGTTGGGGTAGGGCAACTGTGGTAGCGGCCGGTTGGGTTTCCCGAGTTCCGCCAGGAGGGTTCCGTTAGGTGACTGCCTGTGATGGTCCTCGGCCGGTGAGACACCATCGACGGAACCGTTCTGAATCCAATTCACGGGCATAAGGACAACACATGACCAGATGCTGAGAAAGAAGAAGAGCCAGAAGCCCATCTTGAGGAAACTCAGCAGGACTGCGGCATCGAGGCCGACAATCTGTAGAATCTTGAGCTCCTCGGCCCTGACGGTCGGAAGGATCCATCCAAAAATGCCTTCGTCAAGCCTCTCAGCGTGAGGTGAGAATCCCTTGAGCTTGGTCCTTGGTGCAAAGAGGGCCGTGTTCTGCCTTCGAATAGCGCAGAAGGTGAGGAAGGCGAGGACGCCGAGGGTGGAGGAGAGATAGAGCTGCTGGGAGAACCAGGGGCCTTGAAAAGATTGATCGCGAGGGAAAGGGGATTTCGGAGGTTGAGGAGCGGGGGAAGAAGGAGTGTCCTGCTCCAGATGGATCGAATGCCCGTCTCCGATGCCAAAGGAAGGGAGTAAGAAATGATGAAGGAAAACTTCGGAGAAGCCAGTCATGGTCGCCACCCTCTTTGGTCTCGACGGGGTTTGCCTGTGGATACTGGTCCTAAGATGCCTTGATAGGTCTAGCGCTCGAATCCTAATGGTTGGCGGAGGTCGAGCGATACAGGAACGACTTTGGTCTTTTTCGTCGTCGTTGAGTATGTATGCTGGGGGAAAGAGAGGTTGAGGGGCTCAACCAGGGTGAGGGGTAAAGGGGCAACAAGCACGAGTTGAGCGTGATGTCCTGCTACTGATTGTCCGTGCGCGCGTCAGCCCCGTTTTTCCCTTGCCATCGTCAGCCCTCCACACAAGGCGCCCCTATTGCTCCAGTTTATTTTCCTCTTTTTTTTTCTTTTTTCTTTTTTTTTGGTCTCAACCTAACCCGGTCGTGTCTGCTAGGATAAGCAAGGCGAAGGGTCAACCTCCATGCCTCAGCGCATAGAATGGGACGAAGCGTCGAAGGGGACGGAGGGATTGGGGTTATACTCACGACTGTGCCTTGATTTTGCCAACTTGCAACCGTGCCGCTCATACGGCGACTCGTGACTCAGACTATGGATCAGTAGCATGAGCCCGGGAGAGGCAAGCTAGGTACTGTACGGAGACGATGACCAACTAACCGTATGCTGCTGCTTGCTCCTTGCCATCCTGCTTTGGGGACGGTGATCCCGCTTTCTATCCTTCTTCCTTCCCTCCACCTGTTCATGCTTTCCAAGCCTCTTCACCGACTGAAAGCATCTGGAAACCCCACAACTCTGACTACATCTTGTTCCTTGTTCCTCTAACGCTCGTCACCTTTCCCGCTTGATGCAGCCTGTGCGTGTATGGCTTTCGAGATGTCATTCACGATCAGAATCGTGATCCGAGACGAAGTGATTCCTCCCTTCATGTTTAGGTTTTGATTCCGCATGAAAATCTTTTCGATTTTCATGGTCATTTGGATGCCTTTTTCCCTCCCTGTGGGCACGGCTTGCCCTGCCCATCCTCATTTTCATATTCCCTTTTTTTATTCTCATTTTTAATTTCAATTTGATTTTTATTTTCCTACCCTTAGCCTTGGCGTGATCGCGTGAGGGAGAGCAGGGAGGTGTAAGGGAACGGAGTGGAAGTGCATTGATCACCCCGGTCCCCAGTTTGCAAAGGTTGAGCCATCAAATTCCTTCTGCTTCTTCTTCTTTGAACCCCCATCTCATCCTCGGTCCATAACCACCACATCCGACAATCCTTACACTCCAGGACAAGGAACAAGGTCGGCGCTACCGCTAGTCAATGTTATTCACAGGACCTGCGCTCGACACCCGACCTCTTTCGCCTTGTCCAATCCATTCTCGATCCTCTATCACCCTCAACCCGATACGAAGACACCCGATTCGGTAGCCTGGACCAAACCAGGCCGAACCAAGAGCCTCGAGCTTTATGGTGGCAGTGTGCATGTAAACTGCTCAACGTTCCACCTTGGTGAATTCTCTCCATCCTCAAGTAGGGACTAGCGATTAGGTGATGTTCGAGAGGTCCCTGAGTGCCCTCATCAAGGGCCTCCGGTCTCACAGGGGCAAGGATGAGGCAAAGTACGTCGCTACTGTTATGGACGAGATCAGGCACGAGGTCAGGAGTGGTGACATGCAGATCAAAGCCGAGGCCGTCCTCAAATTGACCTACGTGAGTGCACTCCAATCTCTCCTCGACTCCGGTATAGGATCCAAGATGGTCAACGCCACCAGTGAGGGGGTTTCCTCAAAAATTGATGGGAGAAAATTTCGCCTGGCTTTTTGGACGTTGGCTCTGACCAAATATTGCTTCATTTTACACATCACTTTTCATCCTCCAGCTGCAAATGATCGGTTACCCGTTCTCGAACGCCTCCTTCCACATGCTCGAGATCATGGCATCGCCTCGTTACCACCTCAAGCACGTCGGCTATCTTGCTGCGGCCCAGTGCTTTGATCAGGATACCGATGTTCTTATCCTCGCCACCAACATGATAAAGAAGGACCTGGTATCATCCAGCCACCTCGACATCGCCGTCGCCCTCAACGGCCTTTCGCACATTGTCACCCCTGACCTTGCAAGGCACTTGGCGCCGGACATTATCGCCATGCTGACGCATTCCAGGGCAGCTATCAGGAAGAAGGCTGTCCTCGTGCTCTACTCGGTCATCATCAAGTGTCCAGAGGTGCTGGAGCAGGCCTGGGAGAGACTCAGGGAGAAACTTGAGGATCCAGACCTCGGCGTGGTCTCTGCTGCGGTCAACATCATCTGCGAGCTTGCGAGGAGGGATCCGAAGCCTTTCCTCCCGCTCTCCCCACAACTCTTCCACCTACTCACGACATCGACCAACAACTGGATGCTGATCAAGGTGATCAAGCTCTTCGGCGCTCTGACCCCTCTCGAGCCGAGGCTGGTCCGGAAGCTGGTCCCTCCGATCACGACCATCATCTCCACGACACCCGCCATGTCCCTCCTCTATGAGTGCATCCACACGGTCATTATAGGGGGTATGCTGATTGGACCCGGAGGAGATCAGCTGGCCACGACCTGCGTCGAAAAGCTTGCCCACTTCCTTCAAGACTCGGATCAAAACCTCAAATACATCTCGCTCCTGGCATTGGTCAAGATCCTGCCGACCCATCCCCATCTCGTCGCCCAGCATCAGGACATCGTCTTCGAGTCTATCGAAGACCCTGATCTCAGCATTAGACTGAGAGCTCTGGATCTCGTCTGCGGCATGGCCAATCGTAGCAACCTTCAGCCTATCGTCTCCCAGCTCCTGTCCCACTTGGACCCGGTCAGCGGTAGCTCTGGCCAAGAACTTGGTGGTGGCGGCACGAATAGTGCGGCCGCTGAAGCTCTCAAGAGGAATCTTTCGAGTTCATCAGCCGATGCCTCCCGAGCCGCGACAGCGGCCGTCGACTCCCTCAACCCCACTTTATCGCCCGCCTACCGGCTCGAGATCGTGCGGAGGATCCTCTCCCTTGGCGCCTACGAGACTTACTCAAACGTCAGAGACTTTGACTGGTACATGGATGTTCTGGTCAGGCTGGTCGAGATAGCGAATGTACCAGAGCGTGCAGATATTTGGGCAAAAATCAGGGATCAGATCATCGATGTCACATCCAGGGTTAGAGCGGTGAGACCCTACGCAGTGGTCAAGATGATCGACCTCTTCACTGATCAGAGACTGTCGGGGTCAGGATTAAGGGATTTGAGCCAGGTCTTGCATGCTGCAGCTTGGGTTTGCGGTGAATACTGCATGTGAGTAGACCGATTCTTACCCTCACGTCCCGCTTTCCTCCATCTCCTCGGCCACACTATTCACCCACAGGTGAGGCAAGGGTAAGCAAAGTATGAAAGCAGTGTCGCTTACGTGCTCGCACCGCAATTCCCAATGATGGCCACTCGATCACACAGCGAGGTGCGAGAGCCTGCCAAAGTCATCCCTCTTCTCCTCCGTCCCTCCCTAGCAGAAGCCACATCAACCACTCTTGCAGCTTGCATACAGAACGCTGTCAAACTCTTTGCTCACTGGCTTGCCCAGCTCTCGGAGTGCTGGCAGGAATCATACCTGGAAGAGGTCAAGCAGATCACCGGGATTGTGGCGGAAGCGTTGGACCTCTTCAGCAACGAGGACGATACCGAAGTCCAGGAAAGATCGGTCGAGTTCAGGCAGCTGTTCCACCTCCTGCAGCGAGATTTAGAATCTTACAAGCCCGAATCAGCCTTGATCAGACCAGCCGGACCCGAGATCTTGAAAGATAATTCTACGCAAAAGGAGGCCGGAAGGCTTGATGGGGAGAGTGTAGAGGGTCAGCACGGGACGTCAGGGGCACATGCGGGGGAAACGGATGAAGCCAAGAGACTTGGGCCCGCCAATGGTCCGAAATCGCTTCATCTCTTGAGCCCGCTCTTCTTCACACATACCCTAGGCCCGGTCGGCGAGAAGGCTCAAACGAAGGTGCCTCTGCCGGCCGGGATCGAGCTGGAGAGCTGGTTGGTCTCACCAGACACGTGGCAAGAGGTGGAGGCAATCAGGCTGGAAACCCACCCTCTTCTCTCCTCGGACCCGCAAGATGGGCTGGGCACCAAGCTCATCCTCGAAAAGCCAAACAAGTCGTCCAAGATATCTGTTTCGGATCGAGAGGGTGCTTTGGATGAGGAGGAGAGGGAGAGGAGAAAGAGGGAGAGGCTGAAGAGGTTGAAGGATGACCCGTTCTACATATTTGATGGTGGGAAGAAGTCCAAGAAGGGCAAGAGGGGCGGCACCAAAGTCACTCCCAAGCACGATGGGGCGGACGAGGTCCCAGTGATAAGGTTAGGAGTGGAAGACTTGCCTGGTCTGAGCGGATCCTCCAAGGACAAGCTATCGGATCCGCTGAAGAAATCTGAGCTAGGCGGCAAAGTTGTGGACCCGATTGAGCTGGAGATGGAAGAGATGCCGGAGCAGGGTGAGAGTCTGTCTGGGAACAAAGGGGAGAAGGCGAAGATGAAGAAGAAGAAAGTGAAGAAGGCCGACTCTGAAAAGGAGGTCAAGAGGGAGCTTTCAACATCTTGGCCGGTTGAATTCTCCAAGACTGGTCGGGGGCCTTCCGTCTCCTTGACGGCCAACGAAGAAGTTGGAATTGCGTACGGTACGGAAGTCGACCGGGCAAACCGAGGCGGTGAGACCTCTTTGGATGGTATTCAACAGGGGACGGAGGGATTCCAAGGATCGCAGGAAGACTCGGTTGCGATGCTGAAGGTGATCAAGAAGAAGAAGAAGAAAAAGGTGGCCGAGATTTCGCTGGCTTAACGGACCAGCCGTCCCGATGTTTTTCTTTCTCTCAGGATTTCCCTCATCCCCCTCCCCCTTTCCTTCTCTTCCACCCACCTCACCTGTCTCTCGCAATTACTTTGTTTTTTGTTCCATTTGATGACTTGGCCCCCTCACGCTCTAGCTAGGCAGCTAGCTTCTGATCTGAAAAGATTCGAGGCCCTTGTAGAAAAGTCTGTTTATTGGGAGGGATCATATAGCAATGAGACCTTTGGCAAACATTAGAATTCTGTAGTACTGGAGCTTTGGCACAGGGAAGACAACATGGCCGAGTGGTCAAGGCGCATCCCTGCTATACTTAGCACTTCGGACTCTTCGAGGATCGTGAGGATGTACTCTCTGAGTGCGTGTGTTCGAATCACACTGTTGTCGAAATCTTTTTATTTTGGAGACTTGCACTCGTTTCTGTCTCTTTTAATTTGTCAGTCACCAAGTAAAGTTTTCCGTCGAAAATGCCTTTCACGCATAAGTAAGGGTATGCATGATCTGACTTTTATTCCCAGCCCACCAAGCCTCCTTTCTCTTTACGCTTGCGATGAGATCCCTTCTTTTTTGAACTTGTTCTGGGTTTCGTCCAGCTTTGAAATCAGATGGTCGATTGTTTGGATTCCATGTCTCTTTTGTGCGAGTCACTCTCACGCAGAGTGGGACGATCCCACTTTCCTTCCTTCCATTCTTCCGTTCACCTAACCCAACCTCTTTCTTCTCTCTCCGTGAGAGAGATTTTCGAAGGGACTGTTTGTCAGTCAGTCAGTGCTCCCGTTCTACGGGTGCGTGCATGTTGCGGGTGGCCGGCTTGGGTTTGAGGCCGAGAAAGGTTTCTCTTCAGGAAAGTCTATGGAACAGATCACTTCGCCATCCTCCAACTTGAGCACCTCGGGAAGCCTTCCTTCGATAACCCTCCGATCGCCTTTGTGGGTGGCCGTTTTTTTTTTTTTTTTTGGGGGGGGGGGGGGGGGGGGGGGGGGGGGATGTCAGGCGATAAGCAACGACGGCGGGGATGAGAATCAGCATCTCCCTCTATGATGGTTTCTAGTCTTGAACCCGTCGAGTATCAAACCTCAATACAAGTTCTCGAGGCGCATTAGGATCCAGTACTACTCTCCCCCTCTCTCCTCTCCTCAGTCTCAAGATTTGAGGAGCGCGCTCTTTGTCGGGTACGATTCCGCCGCCTACACTTGTACCTTGTGCTGGATGAAGAGATTGAGATGATGGGAGCCAGAATCCCGGAATGGAGCGAGCGTGTGTGTGTATGTTTGTCTGCACATCCAGTATACAGTCATGAGTGCACTTCCCCTACCATGTCAGCTGCAGTGAACTTGAACACGACTTATCGAAACGATGATGTTACGGCAAGACGAGGATGAGATAGTGAGCATGGATTCGACCGAGAGAAGGGAATGAGGGAGAGGCGTGTTGAGTTTGATGAGCAGTTGATAACTTGATCCTTGATCTTGGTGATTGACAGTCCGCGAGAGGCTTCTCTCCCTCTCTCTACCACTCTCTGTCCCCGGCTCTTCTCAACCTACACCTACTTTCTTCCTGGGCCATCCAAGTCCTCCTTTCTCTCGCCCTCTCTCGCCCTCTCTCTCGCTCTCTCTCCCCTCTCTCTCCCTCCTTTTGTTTTGTGTCTTGTTTTGATAACCCTCTTGATTGGCTCCCCGATTCACACTCAGATTCCGATTCAGCTTGCTGTCCGGTCTGAGTTGGGAGCCAAGGGCAGGGTAAAAGTCGTATGTATGCTTGTTTCATGGGCCAAATTTGGCATGGGTGCAGTCGAAGTCGGAGACTGATGGAATAAGAACGGCTCGGAGCTACGTGAAGTACCGGACTGACTACTCACGACTTCTTTTACAACATATCACTTTTCACAAGGCACATGGCCGCGTGCCACCAGCCTTGGCCTCTCGCCCTCTTTCCCTTGCTCGTCCCGTCCAAGTTTGTTTCACGTTGCTAAGGAACCCCAAACCTCAAATGTGAATTACAATCCGCCGCTGCAGTAGTTAAAATCCTAATCACGAGTGAGTCACGAAAGTAAAAGAAAGTGAGAGTCCTCTTGGACCATTGAATGGCTCTGTCCATAGTGGTAAGGGACTCGATTTTGACTCTTTAGTGGGTGACTTGCCCCCTTTCTCCTTCATTTCTAAAATCCACCTGACTGGTGAGATGGTGAGGTGAAGTGTGACTGTGTGACTGTGTGAATGTGTGGTTGTGAGTGTACTGTAGTGTAGGGTCAGCAAGTGAGCAACTGCTCCTCTTCAACTCGCTCGCTCGAGCGCGCCACCACCTGCAGCCACGCGAACGCACCATCTACGCTCGTCCACCTCGTATCAACTTTCACGGCCAGCCAAGTGATCTCCCTCTCCCCTCCATCCCACCTCTTTCCACACCACCACTGTCGCTTCCTTCTTTCATCACGATTCCTCTACCTTCAGCCCTCACCTCCTTGGATCGATCCATCAAGTGTCCGACACAGGCGACACCACAGACGACCGAACGCGACCTCCCTCTGACCTTTTCATCTCTCTCTCTCTCTCTCTCTCTCTCTCTCTCTCTCTCTCTCTCTCTCTCTCTCTCTCTCTCTCTCTCTCTCTCT
>KZ820114.1:9297-22316 GCA_003144235.1 Violaceomyces palustris | reverse complement strand
CTCCCTTAGGAGGAGAGGGGGAAAACGTCCATGTGCTCTCTTTACGATATTCCTCCTCTTGGGTGTTCGTCATACCCCCCCCCCCCCCCCCCCCCACTTTCCCCACCTGTTCACTTTCCCCTCCTTCATGAGCAATCCACCCCATTCTCTGCGATGTTGGACAGGTGATGGAAGGCCCTACGATAAAGAACGCACGACTAGTGAGAAGTGGGAAAAGAAAGACCCCCCATCGTGCACCTCTGTGGAGGATAGGGGAAGTGTAGGGTGGTAAAGAAAAAAAAAATCGGCGTCGCAAAGTGGGGATAGCTTAACCTTTTTTTCCCCGCCCCCTATTCTTTTCTTTTCTTTTACTTTTGCTTTTTCGGCCTAGAGACTCTTTCCCTTTGCATGTGGTAAGGCTGGTCCCTTTTTGTGTAAACTTGGCAGTGGGCGTACGGCATGCCGCTCGAAGCTGGTGTCATGTGATGTGGGAAAAAGAAGGAGAAGGGAGCGATAGTGACAGGAGATCTTGGAGTTGAGGAGCGGTAGGATATCAAAAGGCGGATCTGTTGCGTCTTAGGATCGAACCAGCCCCGCAAAAAACGGTGGCGTTCATCCTTTCATTTGGAGGGTTGTCGCCCTTTTTTTTGGAGGCGTTGATCCCTCTCCCTCAGATGGAGCGTGGGCAAGCAAGGCTTTTTCTTTTCTTTTTCTTACTTTTCGACCAACCAATAATTAGGACCAGCGACCGGACCAGCAACCTTACATGTCGTGGAGGGCTGAGGTCGAAGGGGGGGAGGAGGTTGTGGTGCCAAGCGATTTCATGATTGAGGTAAGGTTCTGTACAATGGAAAAGGGGATGAAAAGGAGAAGGGTTGAAGAAAAGACTTGATAAGACATTGTGAAAAATGAAAGACGGGAGAGGTAACGAACTGACACCTCAGGGTTTGGTATAATTTACAAGAGTCAAGCAGCGACGGAGGTTTGGCGTAAGGTGACGAAAGAGGGAGATCAGGGGAGCGCTTGGATAAGACGGGACGAGAACAGAGAGAGGACTTCTAGATCCCTTGAATCCATCCGACAACAAGACCCCACCAAGAGTGTGTGAGCAGCCCTCTCTGCGAGGGACCCATTTCGGTTCCGAGAGCTACGTGCGATGGTTATAGAAGGACCTATCCTTTAACGGGTGTCTTGTCATCATGTATTTATTTTCTCTTTCGCAAACCTAGAACCAAAATCTCGCCCCTTGAATCTGACACCGTCGATGACGAATGACTCTCAGTCAGGTGTCCGACCGAATTCGGCGCGGAGATACCCGTGGGCTCCTTTGTCAGGTCTTGGACACAGTGATGGATCCCCCAAGTGGATGTGGCGAGCTCATTTTGGCGGGTATCCTTGCGGGGGTGGGCCATAGCCATATTGTTGGGGCTGGTAGTAGCCTCCACCTGCCTGTGCGACTGGCGGCTGGTAGGGACCATCCTGGGGCGCTTGCCACTGGCAGATGCCGCAAACGAAGATGTGCTTGGATCCCATGGGGATCAAGGGGATCCAGCAGAGCTCGAACCACTTTTTCGACTTTGCGGTCACGACCTGGGCGTTGTGGCACCTCGGGCAGATATGCGCCTGGCCGCTCCCTTCCTGCTTGATCGTGTCCTTGCAGCCAAAGATGACCGGAATGCAGAAGAAGAAGTCCTGCGTGGTATGGAAATTTTCATTTTGGGTTCAAGCCCAGAGCGAGAGGGCGGATGTGGTGAGTTGCGATGGGTGAGTGTGGGTGTGAATGTGCGTATGCGTGTGTGTATGTGGCCTGGACAGATGCGGCTAAGGCTCACCATGTCAGATGTTCTTTGCTCACGATGGGTCGGAAACGTTCGCTGGTGGCGTAGAAAGGGGACGCGAAGGGGAGAGATGGGCTGATGGGTGGCGAGATATGTACGACTTTTTATTATTGTTATACTTTGGCTTGATGGTGGAGATGATGGTAGTGCTTGTTGGGTGAGATGAGTTGTGCTCGAGGTGGCGATCAAGGTGTGACTGGAGATGGTGGCAGACGACACGACCTACTTTGATCGCGGACGAGGAACACGCTGTGCCAAGCGACTTTGCCAAGTGGAGGCGGTGCATCGTGACGAATAGAAAACCGCAAGATCAGGAAGGGATTCTGTAATACAAAAGGCCTTGGCTGGGTTTGAAGCAGGGAGTAGGCTCTAATCGACTCGTTGTGGTCCTCATCGGCCATGTGCCGTCACCCTACATCGGCTCCCTTTGCCTTCTCTGCGATCACTCGTCATACCAGAGTCTGATGAGAATCTACTGTTTCTCGGAGCTGTTGTTTTGGGGACGAGTTGAAGAACAGCAGCACCAATTTGCCATCGTCCATCCAAACCCTCTCGATTGACAGAGAACAAAAAAGCATGGCCATGAATCTAATGTCTCGCCCCTCGTCAGCCCATGGAGGTTCAACAATGTCCTGCCCTCAGGGTTGCACCGATAGAAAGGGCGAGGAGGGGGAAGGGAGAAAAAACCAAGAGGTGGAAAGCAAAAAAGGTAATAATAATAATACATTCGACGAAGGGAGAAAGTAGAAGAGAAGACTGAAATCAAGGGCATTGAACAGGAGAAAAACACGGCCGCTCACCCCCAATGACTTGATCATCACCTCGAGCCATTAAACGCTGCGGGCAGCGTTCGGGGTCATTGCTGCGCCTCGAGACTCAACCCGCTCTCCCTTTGACGCGCGGAAGCTGCGAGGTGGCTCGATTCCTCGGCATGAAGATGGACGAGGTCGCGGATGGTGATTGCCGGTTGGAGATTTCGCCACTCGCAACCGGTTCGTGTCGCTTCTTGATCACCGAGTCATCCTTACCTCTTTCTTTCAGCTGGCTCGATAAAGGCTGATCAGGCTCCGGTGACTTGGAGAGGTCGATGGGCGAGCGGTATGAGCTTCCTATCGAAAGGATAAGCTTCTCGCCGCTCTTGAGATTGGAATTCGAGCCCGTGGAAGCACTCGGGCTCGAGCCCCCAGAGAAGGAAGATGCCATCGAGCGGGACGGGCGAGTCTCCACCGTAGATCCGGGTGATGTCGCTGTCCCAGTGCGGGCAACTTTTGAGACTGGGACGACGATTCCAGAGCCCGGCCGTTTTTGCGATTTGCTCGCTCTAGTAAGGATCGGGCTTGAAGTCGAAGAAGACGGACTTGGCGATTTGCCAAAAAAGTCGAAAGCTCCCACCGATTTGCGAGGCTGCTCCGATTTCGAAGCTATTAGGAAGCCTGGTGTCTGGCGTCGAACAAGTGAAGCACCTTGGTCGCTCTTGGACATAACACTTCCGTTCTGTATCGGAGAACTGGTGGGGTTCCACTTCTGGCCGACAGGAGATGTAGATCGAGCAATAGTGCCGGCAGGAGACGAAGAAGCCTTGCCCTTTACGACTACAGAGGTGTTGGAGCCTGGCTCTCCTATGCTGGTCCATGCAACTGCATCCTTCAGACCGATGGGTATGCCTGTCACCCTCTTTGGCGCCACCATAGGTCGGATCGTAGCACCCGATGCCATCCCAGGAGCAAGTTGATTGACGACCGCTCGGGCTCTTCCGATGGTGCTCGGTCGGGTGGCAGGCTTTGTTAACGTCAGGCGTGCCTGTGCGGCGGAACCATGCCTCGCCTTGTTGATCAGGCTCTGCCCTTTTGTGACCGGGGTGATGCTACCCCATCCACCATTTCCTCCGCGCTTTGGAGTCTTTCCCAAAAAAGTGTCGGATACAACAAGCTTTTTGGACTCCTTTTCGGCTCTATGAGAGGCGTATCGGTCCTTGATACGCTGCGCTGCGCCAGCTTTTTGTTCCTCAATCTCGCCCTGCTTTCTCTGCAGGTGAGGAAGGGCAAGTACGTTGATTTCAGCGAGCGGACAACGGATGGGCGAGGCTGACTTGGCAAGAGTAAGGTTTGGTAGAGGAACTCACGAGATATAGCCGCCTCCAGCTCGATGGTTCCTTTTGCAAATTCTCTTCGTACTTCTTCCGAACTTGGACAAAGTCGCGAAGACAATTTCGCTTCCAGATAGCTGTCATGAAAGAGTCTTGTTTGAAAAGGTCAGCGACCCGTTCCTTGTCGGAAAAAGTCGCGAAAGTTGGTGTATGCACTCACAGTCGGTATGCTCCAAAAGATGCTGCACAGGATGGGCACGGATATGACCAAAGACGTTAGATCAATCACCAATCTGGAGAGAGAAGTCATTCGACCAGGGTTCAGCCTTACCGGAGAGTTTTCTTCCAGCAGAATCAGCTGATCGACTCTACATTGTTCCAGTATATCGCGAGCGATTCTGAACGGCATGTCGCCGACGTCTTGCACAGCTTCAGCATCGAAAACAGGGAGATCGATGTCAGAGTCGGATCAGATCTGACGCTAGAGTTGTCCTCACATCAATAAACTCACCATTCATGTTGCGGAGGATGACTTTTAGTTACCGACATGGTAGAGAACCCGGTTTGGTGGAGAGCAGAAGATCAACTTGAGAATAGGCTTATGGAACTTCTTTCGGAACAAAGTAAAATGCTCAGGCCCCAAGCTTTGAGTTTACCTGAACGCCTTTGATCAGAACATGTGCAGCTCACTCACCTCGTTTGCACATGCTAGCCAGCGAGTATCGAGACCTGAAGCTATTCCCGATTTCGACATCATCCACCTGAGCAGGTTCGTCGTCCGCGGCGTGATGGCTGCCACATGCTTCGCTCTGAAAGGTTCGAAGCTGCGAGGCGCTGATCACAGGGTCCATGTCCCTCTCAGGAGTCCCATAATAGGGGCTCGGATCCCGACTTCGGTGTCGACTTGCTCCTCCCATCATGCCGGGGGGCTCGGGTGACCGTTGCCAATCCTTCATCCGAACAGAAGGAGCAGCCAAAGAAGGTGAACAAGAGGCAAGCTTCTAAATTCCCTCCTATCTTCTCAGCTTCCTGTTCCGACCTGCTGAATCGAATCTTCTTCCTTTTCTTCCCCTCTTCTAGATGGAGGTGAAGGTCTAGGTGGTTTCTCCCCCGGCTAGTCTTATGCGTGGACAAAGATGGACGGATTTAAAGCCAGACTTGGACAGCGTGGAATATTCGATGCCTGATTTGAAGAGTGAAAAGATTGGGGGCGGGGCGGGGGGGGGGGGTGGCGGTATCAGTCCATCTCAGCATTCAAGGAGTGTTGTGAGGTCGGTGTCGAGTCGAGTCCCTGATACCGATCGGATCATCATCGATTTGCAGGCTCCACATCCGAGCCAAGAGGGTCTCTCCAAGTAAAGGCTAGCACCACGGACTCGGTCAACCACTCACAGAAAGTAATTGGTCTTTGAGCTCTTGGACTGTCTTGAGGGCTGTCTCGCTTTGAGTGTGAGGACCGCATCGAAATCCTATTATTTTTATAGAAATGGAGGGGGGAAAAAAAAAGAAAAAAAAAAAAGAAAAAGATTGAGGGAGAAGGTGGTGGTCGGGAGGCAAGAGGCGAAACGCGCAAAATTATTTTGTGCCTTGGGCGGCCCCACCGCACAGATCACGGAAACAAATCACCATGACCGACTCGCACATTCGACTGATGATCGTCATCAGTCAGAAACCAGCAAAACGATATCCACTCTTGTCGGCTGACCGAAGGTGGCCAGCTTTGTCTCTGGAATCTACGACGAGACCGTTTTCGGAAAGGGGGAAAAAAGTAGAAAAGAATCTTGTCAATCTTCGTAATGGCAAACCAGTCCGTGTCAGAAGTACATGGATATTTTTTTACACGGCCAGGGCTGGCCGTTGACGAGGGTATATAAGTTACTTGCAGAAGATTCATGCGCGTGACGTGAAAGACCTTGGTTACATTTGCGATGGATCGTTCTTGGGGAAGGGGGGAGAGGATGCAGGCGGATAGAAGAGAGGGAGGGCACACTTGAAAAAAAGGGAGGGGGGGCAGATTAAAGAATCGAGTGGAAGGGAAAAAGGAAAGAGAAAGAAGATGAGAAATGAAGGATGAAGTGGGGAGAAAGGGGTGTTGGGTGGTTTGGGCAAAATGTGAAGACGTTTCAGAGAAGAAGGCCAGATACGATTTCATGGGTGGGTTCCTCGTGGGCGGTACCTTGGCGAAATCGAAAGGGCAGTCAGAGGATCCGCTTGCTCGCTTCGCCTCTTTCAACCAAGACCTTCCATTCCTTCCTTGCGGTGCTCATCCGGTCTATGATATCCTTCCTGTTCATGGCCAACTCTATCCATTTCATCAGCGCGTTGTCGTCTTCGGGAACGAAAAAGCTGCTCAGCAAACCAAGGATCGTCTCGAACGTGGCGTTAGGGGCCAAGATCTTGTCCCTCAACGCCCAAACGATCCCTACGGCTGCAATCACCAGGACGTCTTGCCCCTCAAGTAGCATAGCATCCCAGATTCGAAGCTGGGTCTCGAATGGGACGCTGTTGGCAAACAGTGTGATGTACCACTTGGTTGCGTACGCGCTTGTGGTGATCATCTGTTCCTCGAACAGAGGTCCCAGTTCCGGCAGGATGGTAAAAAGGAGTTGCTCATGCACGTAGAAGTTCTCGACGAGCCCTGGAAATCCTTGGCTAAAGGTCGAATGCAGGTCATAAAAGTTGTGGAGCAGGACCATCTGGGCATAAGCCTCTTCTGGCGAGAAGTAGCAGAGGAGGGTAGCAGCTATCGGTCCCATGCCTTGGCAGTAGGCGCAGTCGACGCACAAGAGGCTGAAGGCATGCAAGACGTGGAAGAGGCTCGTCTGCCCGTGACCATACCGAGTGTGGAACATGACGTGCCCGCTGATGGTCCGGGGAACGTCCAGGTCGATCTGCACGTCATGAGGACTCGGCATCTGAACCAGTCGAGTATACCTTTGGGCGAGCTGCTTCCTTGACCTGGCCAAGGACTTGGAGAGACTTGAAAGATCCGAAAGGCTGCGCCGCCTTTCGATCATGGCCTCCCAGGCAGCAGCTCTCCAGATGTCTGGGATACCCTTGTAGACTCGACGCCTCAGCCTTTTGTCCGAACCGCCAGCGAAACCATGGCCTGTGGCGTTCAGTCCTTCGTCCCTCTCCGTGACTTCCACCATCTTGGACCATTTGGCAATACGGTTCTGCTCGCGGACCTTGTTCTCCTGCTCTGATCGGGCTCTGAGTCGATTGGCTTCAGCCGTTTCTTTTTGCAAGCTAGCTCGGAGCTCTTGTTGACTCGCGCTTTCAGATAGCGAGGATGCCAGCGAGGCCGGATCATCGCCAGGTTTGATTGGCAGATTCCCCTTGCCGGCTTTTGGTTTCCTACGTGGCTGGGCCGCAAATGCGGCTGCGCTCAGCACGCTCGTTCGCCCGTGAGACCCTGGTCCAGAAGCACCTGAAAAGAAGCCGTACCTGCGAATGAAATCATATATTTGCGGAGAATTTGTTTAGGAGAAGGCACTCGCGGGTGTCATTCTGCAACTGCTTTGAGATCTTGTCGGGGAATAGGGCTCACCTGTCAATCTTGCTCAGAAGCTCGAGCCTCTTCGCTTCAGCCTCAAATTGACGTTGGTTCCATTCCTCAGAGGTGAGCATCATACTACTGAGTCCGCTCTCGAGGCTTTGGTTTGAATAGTTGGAATGGACAATGAGTCGTGACGAGGCCGTAGACTGGATCCTTGATGGCTCGAATATCTCTGCTTGCTCCTCTCCCAAGCCCCGCGCCTGACCTCCCGCTGTGTTCGTCACGGGCTCCTCACGGGGAACTGGAAGGAAAGGTGGCCTGTCGAGCCGCCCGACCTGCACTTCCGCGGAAGAGGATGGATCTGTGGTTTTGCCGTCTGAGCTGTTCACAATTGACTTCTGGACATCGACCAGGCGACTGCTCTTGCGACTTCTCGAAGTACTGTGTGAAATGCCATTCAGAGACGAAGCCGCCTTTGCATTCGAGAGAGAAGCCACCAAGCCGGTCCGTGCAGAGTTCGAAGCCGTAATGGATGTGGGAGGCTTCTCCCATGGTGGAAGACCCGACCTTTCACGAGTATATTCTTGGCCCTCAACGAAGCCATCGTCAGGGACACCGGCCTTGGCAAAGTGAGCGTATGCTTTTCTGACCAGGTCGCCATCTGCGTCTTCTGGCAGGCTCCAGCTCTCGGATGCATTTTCATGGTGACCACTTGCAAGCGCAGCAATCCTGGGAGGCCGCAGAGCGGAGCCTTCTTCATCTAAATCGTCATCATCCCCATCCTCGTCATCACTCAATACATGCCCGTTTGCTCGCTTACTACTCTGTTCAAGCAAGATTCCATGGTCAGGGGCAGAGGACCTCCGCCTGAGAAGCGGACCTCGCGGTGGGGCAAGTCCATTCGTCTTCAGGCCAGTGGCGGGCGAGCTCGGCGCCGTCCCAGGCCTTCTAAGGACGCCGTTCCTCCTCTTGGAACTAGGCTGAGAGACGATCGGTCCTCGATCAGTCCGCGTTTCGCCGAAGCTTTCACTCAATGGTCCTCGCTTACTCCTCGATCGAAACATGATTGGTACTGAACGTTGAAAGCGGATGTCGTTTGAATCACCAAGGCGAGTTTTCTCGGAAGTGTGTTCCGGAAAAACGGGCGAGGGAGTGCTCTGTCCGAAGTTGATCGTCGCCTTGGATGCAAGTCGAAGAGGTCTGAGATGAGCCTTCGGGCGTTCGATCTGCCCCCACTCGTGGTCAAAGGCTTCTGACTTGCCTAGGTCAGGTCCCTCGCAAGTAGTGGTTTGTGAGCCAAGGGGGTTGGCAGGAGAAACGGAGCGAGAATCAGTTGGCGAAGAGGAGATGGACAGAGAAGGGCAACTGTAGGTAGAGTGAAGTCGAGAGTCCTCCCCGGACGAGCCTTGCCGCTGTGCGAACTCGGATGAGCAGGGATTTGCCTCCTCAGTTCGATAAGGCTGTCCGCTCGATGAACGAGTGCTGCGAGAAGAGAGCGAGCTGTCCCGTCGGTCAAAGCCGATTTGATCAATCTTGCGAGAGGATCGAAGAATGATCAGAGTCATGTCCTTCCTGCCTCGTTTTACCTTTCTCCGAAAGTCAAAGACTGGCAAAGCTAGTTCGACAGCGATTCATGGACAAGGGAGGAATCGGAGACCACAGAGAGGGATGATAAAGCACTTGGAAGGTTCTCGTCCGAAGTTGAAGCGGCGTCTGGCGGGCCGATATGAAGAGAAGTGAAATTACACCAATACGAAAAATTTAGGGATCGGGTTCAACTTTGTTCCTGAGACCCTACAATGGTGCTTTGAAGGTGTGGAAGAGCTGTGCTGCCTTGAAGCGACTTGGGAGAGAGATGATCTGAAGCGTTTTGCTTTGGAACGGGTTTCTGGTTGCGAAGACTTCCGTGTATGCTGAGGGAGCTTTTTTTGCCAGAAGCATGAGGAAGGAGAGAGTTGAAGTAGCAGCCCAGCCACGGGAGTCTTTTACAAGGAGTCCGGGCTTTTTGCGATTGTCAAGCCAGAGCCCTGTCAAGCTTGTGTGGGCGAGACGAGGAAGGAGAGTGAATGCGTGTGTACGTGCGTGTGTCTAAGAATGTGTGCTATCGACCTGGCGAAGAGGGTTGAAGGAGAAAAACCGTGTGCGAAACTGTCTAAAGGTGGGGTACCAAGTGAAGGGAATGACGGCGCTCTCAAGGTCCTCTCTTGAGATATTAACCTAGATGCGGCAGCAGAAAGGCAGGGAGAGCTGGATGTGAAACGAGCTCAGGCGGTGAGGGCTGAGAGGTGGCAAGGCGGCCATCCAAGAAGCAGACAGTCAAAGGATGAAACGGCATGTAGCCAGCAGTGGAGCTGGCACGGATTCTGGTTTTGGAAGGAAAGGCAAGGGAGAAAGAAAAGAGAGGGAGAGGCAAGGGAGCAAGGGAGAAGGAAGGAGGAATGCAAGGTGTGGGTTTCTGTCAGGGCAATTGAGAGTGAGCGGGTTGAGTGGGAGACGAGAGAGTAGATGCTCCGTAGAGATCCACAAATGAAGTAGGAGCATCATTAAGAAAACCAATTAAAGCCAATCGAGTTGACCCTAAGGAACGCGCAGGATTACTAACCAACTTGTTAAACACCCCTCTACAGATCCGTCGTTCCCACCAGGAAAAGGAGGAAAAAGGAAGTGAGGAGAAATGGGTCTGTGCGAACTTACTCGCCCACAGTAATTATTATGGTGCGACTGAAGAAGCCCTCAAAGATCTCGTCCTGCTACATCCTCTGTAACTTGGGCCTCAGGCTGTCCAAGGTCGATATGAGATCTACGAGCTCAAGTGGAGAAGGGGCCGGCTTCTACTCTACCCTAGGGCACTTCCTACTCTTCCTCTCTCTGGATGCTAGAAATGCTAGAACGTGGTTCTGTGGGCCCTTCGAATGAAAGAATCAAGAATGGTGAAGGGAATGCGAGCCAAGTGCGTCAAGCTCCCATTCGCACTCTGGAGGCTGTTGAACGGAACCAGCCAAGCACATTCCACCTTGAACTCGTTCTCTCCGTCCTAAGCGCCTGATGTGTCGGAAAGCCACTTGCGGCCTCTCTCCCCCTCTCCCCCTCTCCCCCTCTCTCCCTCTCTCCCTCTCTCCCTCACTCCCTCTCTCTTTCCCTGTCTTCCTCCTTCCCACTTGATGATGGCTCAGACTTGTCTGCCCTCGATGGAGGATTTCGGTAGCATGCGACAATCGTCTTGTTCAGGCCGATCGAGGGCATCGGCAGGAACGGAAACAAAGAAAGCAAATGAACAATCACTCCTGAGTCCTGAGTCCTGAGACCTGAGTGAGTCTTGATGGATGTCCCCAAATGATATGCCATGCATGGGGGGCTGAGGGGCGACGGAAGTGATAGTCGAGTTGCGCTTTTAGTCACAGAACAGTCACCAGATGAGGCCTATTCAAACGGAGAATCGTGGACATGGATCTTTTTAAACGTGGGGACATGAGGGAGGGGGGGAGACGGCGAATGACTTGCGATGATAGCTTCGCTCTTTGACGACCCCCACCCCCAGGCTTTGTTGCCCTTTCCATCACATCCTCGCACCTGCAGGTTCCTTGACTACTCAAATTGGGCCTCGCCTTTCTTTTTCTTTCGCAGAGAGAGATCTAACCCCCCCCCCCCCCCCTCCCCTTCCTCCTTCCTGCCATGTGCTCGGCGCAGGTATCCAAGAGCTGTTCATCCGCTTCTCGTGGGATCGACTTGATTCAGAGAAAATTCTACCCGACATGTGGTGTTGGTGGATTTGACATGGAAAGGGACTCCGAGGACTGAAGTACATAGCATGGTTAATACAGTAGCCGTGCTTGCTAAATGATATTCGATCAGAACCAAACGTTGCTAGGGAAGTCAGAGGGAAGAACATGCTTCCTTATTTAGCTGCGAGGCTTGTTTTGACCCCTAGATTAGAAACGACGAGTCAATCACGTGAATCCAGACTATAGTCGTCTTGACAGAATCGAAACAAAGTTGCAGGGGGAGTGAAAATAGACTCGATCTTGAGGGTCTCGATTGGATAAGAAAATTGAAAAGAGAGAGATAGGTATGAGATTTCAAACTTCAGAGCTAAGAGTTTTTTCAGCTGTAACAACAAGTACCTTGAGAAATCGTGATTTCGTTCTGGAAGCAACAGGCTACGTAATGAACGATTCGCCTCCTAAGACCTCAGTCACGGCTGGTGACCTCTTGGCATACAGTCAGAGTAGAAACAGGCACGAGGCGGTTGGCCTAGTTGCGTCTGCCCGTTAGAGCAACCAGTCTCTTTTCCCTCCCCCTTTTCGAGTCACATCACTCTTCAAAAGCTCACGAGTGCCTGGCGCGTCGAAGGCAAGCACCACTTTACACGACACCCGGGCCCATTCCGCGAGTTCGTCCCGTGAATCCCTTTGTGAAAACGAACTTGCTTGCCATCGGGACTGGTTTCATTCGCTCGTGATTCGTGATGGAGGTTGGGAAGTGCGTTGGTTGGCAAGTGTCGATCTATCGCGAAAAGAGGACTCGATCTGGTCTCTTCCTCACTGGCAGCCCTGGCTTTCCCCTGTCCCTCTGACAACTAGGCCACTACTCATCTGCGTATCAGCTGGCACGCTGTGAAGACAGGATTGAGATCGTGAAAGGGAGAAGGGGGGAAAGGGGAAGTTCCGAACGCTAAAAGATCTTTTATTGAGAAGACTTTTAATGGTGAAATGTGGATCTCTTTTTAGTAACTAACTGTGAGAAGAGGAACCTTTAAATCATTTTTACCTAACTCCCTTACTTTTTTCTTCACATAAAAAGTTCACCCTCCTACAATCATTAACATAAATTACTTAGAGATTCGAAGTCCAAATATAGATGGAGTATAGGCCCACCTGCAGGGCTTGGGGGGGTGATTCCGAAAGCTTAAGTTCTACTCATTACTGGTTTCGAACGGTGGTGAAAAAAACCCTAAAAAAAAAATCTCAAAAAAATCCTAAGAGCGCAACGGGTGTTATGTAAAATGTTGTTGTTGATTTTTAGGGGCTTATTATGGAGTAAGAACTTAGATAAAAAATGTCTGTGGCTATGGCCTCTTAATCATCTCATGGGAGCATGCTTAGGCCGCAACGTTAATCTCAATCCTCACCTATTGGACACTTTCTCTGTTGCGTCCGCGCTTTTAAGGTGATGATTCTGTTGACCATGACTAAATTTAGTTTTTCTTTAAACTTATCTCCCTACAGCTTGAACCCCATAAATAATTATTTCAAACTCTTTGTTCCTTTTATGAAGTTTTTTACTCGTAAGTTGGTTGGCCTTCTTTGGCGAAGCTTAATCATGAATGTAGTCATCAGTGTGAAGTTAACCCAGACCGGATTCTTAATACACACGAATGGATCCCCCATTTCCAGGTCTATATTTCTCCCCAAATCGTACCACGCCGCCGCCTATTGTTTCGCTGAGTACATTAATCATTCAGATCACCATGAGGACGACGTGCTCCCCAGCCTCGCTCCAAGGGGTAAGGCGAGAAGTCTCTTCATCCTCTCATTATCCTCAACCACCCCCTCCCTCCCCCCACCACCTCCTCCTCCCCCCCCCTTCACCCCAACAGCAGCAGCAGCAGCAGCAACCA